>JAFBJT010025824.1:106274-117370 GCA_016785325.1 Chascanopsetta lugubris | reverse complement strand
GTCACACAGAGGGACAGGGGCCAAACAGAGCGACAGGAGCCGAACAGAGAGACAGGAGCCAAACAGAGAGACAGGAGCCACACAGAGAGACAGGAGCCGAACAGAGAGACAGGCGCCACACAGAGAGACAGGCGCCGAACAGAGAGACAGGCGCCACACAGAGAGACAGGAGCCACACAGAGAGACAGGCGCCACACAGAGAGACAGGGGCCACACAGAGAGACAGGCGCCACACAGAGAGACAGGAGCCACACAGAGAGACAGGCGCCACACAGAGAGACAGGGGCCACACAGAGAGACAGGCGCCACACAGAGAGACAGGAGCCACACAGAGAGACAGGCGCCACACAGAGAGACAGGGGCCACACAGAGAGACAGGCGCCACACAGAGAGACAGGAGCCACACAGAGAGACAGGCGCCACACAGAGAGACAGGGGCCACACAGAGAGACAGGCGCCACACAGAGAGACAGGAGCCACACAGAGAGACAGGCGCCACACAGAGAGACAGGGGCCACACAGAGAGACAGGCGCCACACAGAGAGACAGGAGCCACACAGAGAGACAGGCGCCACACAGAGAGACAGGGGCCACACAGAGAGACAGGCGCCACACAGAGAGACAGGAGCCACACAGAGAGACAGGCGCCACACAGAGAGACAGGGGCCACACAGAGAGACAGGCGCCACACAGAGAGACAGGAGCCACACAGAGAGACAGGCGCCACACAGAGAGACAGGGGCCACACAGAGAGACAGGCGCCACACAGAGAGACAGGAGCCACACAGAGAGACAGGCGCCACACAGAGAGACAGGGGCCACACAGAGAGACAGGCGCCACACAGAGAGACAGGAGCCACACAGAGAGACAGGCGCCACACAGAGAGACAGGGGCCACACAGAGAGACAGGCGCCACACAGAGAGACAGGAGCCACACAGAGAGACAGGCGCCACACAGAGAGACAGGGGCCACACAGAGAGACAGGCGCCACACAGAGAGACAGGAGCCACACAGAGAGACAGGCGCCACACAGAGAGACAGGGGCCACACAGAGAGACAGGCGCCACACAGAGAGACAGGAGCCACACAGAGAGACAGGCGCCACACAGAGAGACAGGGGCCACACAGAGAGACAGGCGCCACACAGAGAGACAGGAGCCACACAGAGAGACAGGCGCCACACAGAGAGACAGGGGCCACACAGAGAGACAGGCGCCACACAGAGAGACAGGAGCCGAACAGAGAGACAGGCGCCACACAGAGAGACAGGAGCCGAACAGAGAGACAGGCGCCACACAGAGAGACAGGAGCCACACAGAGAGACAGGCGCCACACAGAGAGACAGGGGCCACACAGAGAGACAGGCGCCACACAGAGAGACAGGAGCTGAACAGAGAGACAGGCGCCACACAGAGAGACAGGCGCCACACAGAGAGACAGGAGCTGAACAGAGAGACAGGCGCCACACAGAGGGTCACATCAGACCTGGTTTCCACTGTGGCGCACCAGGGGACATGAGGGGTCCAAGGGTGAATTGGATGTTTTGGCAGGTAGATATCGAGATCAGGAGGAGGAGGACTGTAGTGAGGCATTGTGTTTTGGGATGTCTTCCTGAATCTGATGAATGAGCAGCAGAAATGTAGCCATTAATCCAAAGACTTCAGGGAGGCGCTCCAGAGGGAGGAGGGGGTGAGGGAGGGGGAGGAGTGGAAATCAATCCCACTGCCTCCCTGTATTCTTCATCCTCCACAGTGATACTCTCTTCTTAGTGTCTTATTTTTCATTCCTCCGTGTTTTTTCCGCCTGTCATTAATACTTTATTTCTCATTTCATCTCTCACACTCCTTTGGCCTCGCATATTTTTTCATACTGTTTTTCAACGTCTATTATATTTCGGCTCATCAGATCTCATTTACGCATCCTTGCCCTTTTCCCTCTCTGCCTCTGGTGTTCACTTACTCACTGACTCACTTTCAAATCCTCAGTCACGACTTTTACATATCGATGGTTCAAAAATCTGTTTTGATCCGTTGAAATTTCAATGTCAAAAAGATATATATTTATTTTCTTGGGACAGATTTATTTGGTATTTTAAGGTATTTTCCTCATCAAGGAAACTAACCAAATACCAGAACGATGATTCTAAAGAAATGACAGATGGTGGTTGTCAGGACAACGATCTACAAGTCAGAGACATAAAGGAGAATGAGACGAGAAGCAGGGACAACTTCCTGTTTCAGGCTATATTACATATCTCTAAGCTAAACTGCCCAAAGGCTAAATACAAATATTACAGACCCTATCCACATCCAGCACACACACCCAGCACACACACACGCACACATTCACACACATTCACACACACACGCACACACACATTCACACACACTCTCTCTCTCTCTCTCTCTCTCTCTCTTTCTCTCTCTCTCTCTGCCTGAGGCTCATATATCATCAGCATTAGTTGTGTGACCGCTGATACGTTGCAGAGGTTGCACTTTTAATCTGCTTCCTCACACCAAAGCAATAAAAGCCTAACCTCCACCAAAACATACACACACACACACACACACACACACACACACACACACACACACACACACACACACACACACACACACATGAAGGCTATGACCCTCCAAGGCAAACAAGAAAGATCAGACGAGAACCCTCAAAGGTGTTTTCCCTCCTTAAGTTCAACAACCGTGTGTGTGTGAGTTTTGGTAGAGGTTAGACACACACACACACACACACACACACACACACACACACACACACACACACACACACACAGGGACCTTCTAGGAGTCACCTCACATGTGTGTTGTATCTCAGCAGTGAAACACCTCGACAGCAGCCTCATCAAATCATCAGCCTTTTTATCATGACAGTTTAAGAACATCATTAAACTGGCTCATTGCACACACACACACACACACACACACACACACACACACTGCTTTTTTCACAGAAGACATTTACGAACCCTTAATCTGTACATGGAATCAGATGTAACAAAAGTAAAGGAACACACACGCAAACAAAAGCAGAGACAAACACACGCACACACACACACACACACACACACTTGCACAGCTGCAAACGTGAAGACCCCCTGCAGCTGTGTGACTGGGATGAATTGAATTAAATGGAGTGGTAGCAGATGCCTGTTAGTGGATGTTAATTGCGTCTCTCTACGTGGATCCACCACTCACTCACGTCAAAACTCACAGGACCCGACATTACGGCAGAGATACTTTGAAGTTTGGCCAAGGCTTAAATCAACTCCCAATGTAATAAGAGACGGACAAATGAAAATATTGGAATATGAATGTAATCGTTGAAATGATTTGATTTGTTTTATGATGAAGGAAAACTTTACTGCTAACTGCTCTTTAGGGTTGTTCCTTTAGTCTCATGCTGCACTTAAAAGCTGGATTTAAGTTCATAAAAACAACAGATAATGTTTTTACTTCTGTTTGACTTCGAGTTGAAACATAGCTCTAATGAAAAGACGGTAGTAAATCAGCCAGGCCAATAAGTGGTGGTGTAACTTTTCTATCACATTCTGTGCTTACTATTTAAATAAGACTTCACAGCAAACAAATGCGCTGTCCGAAAGTCCACACGGTGCCTCAGAGCACATTATAGGCAACTTATGATACCATACCATAACAAGACCATAGCACCTCTGCCCCTTAGAACAAAGGACTAGACGTTAAGGTTAACAATACACTACACATAGTCAGTGTCCTATCGGAATTCTCTGCCTTGATCACCTCATGAAGTAACCCTTAGGACACACCCTTCATGTAACTTAGAATCCTATCGACTTTACCCTCTCTATCTCTTGTTCCAGTCTCTAATAAATCCCTCCTGGAATCAATTCTCTGACCGGAGTTGGGGTTCATAGCAGGTGACTAAGACCATCCTCTGCAAGAGGAATCCTTCCTCACATTTTGATCCTTCAAGCCGGATCGAATCACTGCTATGCAACCAGCATCAGGAGAAGAGTCGCATCCTGAAAGACTTCAACGACGTACCCAACCAGATGCACCCGAGGGAATTCCTCCAATCCCTAAGGGTCCACCCACAGCACCACAGGACGGCAACGACGATGCCCAGTTGGAGACACCTTCCATGATGAGTGCACACAACCTCTGGCAGAAACCTTCACAGGCATTTCCCTCCACCCCTTCAAAGACAACATCGCTGATTTCTTGATCAGCACGGATCTCGGTGAGTCATCCATCCACACTCACCTCTACTCAGAATGCATTACTAAAAGAGACAAGGGTAATTGGAGCTGGCAGAGCTTCAGAAACAGGATGAGGAAGACTGTCACACTGATGCAGCGGCACCTCAGGGCCATAGCTAGGCAGGCTCAGCATCAGCAGGAGGAAGCCCTTAAGAGTTCAAGAGAAGCCAACTGAGCTCAGGAGATCTTGGCGAGGCAAATGGAGCGCGAGCACCACATCAGGAAGGCCGAGATGAAGATAGCTGCACAAAGATTAGGTAACTCTTTCAACCAACTTTAGAGCCGACGCCACTCAGTTCAAGTCCCAAACTATCAAGACCAATAACTCCAATCCCCCTGTTGCCCATTGCACTTATTGCCCACCCAGTAATAGCCACAGTTCCCCCTGTAGTGCCAGCACCAGCCCGAGAATATATGCCCCATGGCACCCAAGGCACCAGAGGCCATATATCACCCATCAATCAGGCCTGCCTCAATAGGGATAGACAATCAGACAATCACCTACACACCTTACCCAACAGTCATGCAAGTATCAACTATGGTTGCAGCCACGTCCACATTTGCATCACAGATCAGACCATACTGCCAACTCCCTCGCTTTGAAGATGGATACCGATCAGAGTTCCTTATCATGAAGAAGCATCTCGATCAGCACCGAGGGCAATTCTCTTTCATGAGCGAGAATCAAAGGTATTGAACCCTCTTAGACCTAGTCAAGGGGAAAAGTACTCTACAAAATAGTGTAGACGTACTACAATATCGGTACTGTTATCGCACATTCTATGTAACATCTATTACACGTCTGTCCATCCTGGGAGTGGATCCCTCACCTGTGACTCTCCCTAAGGTTTCTACCATTTCTTTTTTTTTCCCTGTTGAAAGGGTTTTGTCCCCCGGTAGATTTTCCTTACCTTTGCTGAGGCTCCAAGGACAGACGATGTTACCCACCCTGCGAAGCCCTGTTAGACAAACTGTGAGATTTGTGAATGTGGGCTATATAAACAATTTGATTTGATTTGATTTGATTCACAGTGGCAATCAATCTACTGAAGGAACAGTAAGGCGCAGCTCACGAGATGCTAGCATTCGAAGTAAGCGAGATCTTCAAATGCCCAAACGTTAAACCAGGAGATGCTGAAGCACTCTGCGAACTCCGCCTACACGTCAATTTCCTCATGGGGATGATTTGTGGAATGACACATGAATGGGAACTCAACAATAGCACTTACGTATGCAACATCCTCCTAAAACTACCAATGGGGATGTGACTTCTACAAGGCCCACCACCAAGAAGGAGACGATACTCCAGTAGATACACTCTACACTCTACCCAACCTTTCTGAATGGCTTCACAATGCCATCAGCGATGCAATTCGCCTGACAGCAGATGAGACTATCATCACGGCCCAACAACCGACAGGGCGAAGAGACAATAGAGTAACCAATCAATTACAGACCACAGGGCGAAGAGATGACAGCAACTAATCAACGCATTGCCACTGCCCCCCAGCCCCAACAAATCACCCCAATGCTCCTGACCCCTGCCAACCCACTCGAAGCCCAACAATCTGACCTAAGGTGCCCACCACACCCCAATCCCGGAGAAAAGGCCAAGCGTATGCCAACCAGTCCACGGAGCCCCCCCCCTCCACCACAGGAACCCAGACCCCAGCACAACTGCCCTTACTGCAACCACAAACACCACCTGAGTGCATGAAAGTGTTTCTTGCATCTTACACCAGACCTGATACACAAATGGATTCAGGACAAAGAACAATGCTGGAAATGTGCCTGCGACCATAATGCCAAGGACTGCAACCTCAAAACAAGACATGCAGTGAGCAACACCTCACCATACTGCACTGCTACCGAACCGATCTGGACTGGCCATGCTGCAGATGGTGAAGGTACAACTCCACAACAAAGACCAGACGATGGAAACCTGCACAGGACAAACCCTCATACTAGCTGAAGCGGAGCAACAGCTCCATCTTAAGAGACGACCAGAAGTGCTGCACTTGCGAACAGTACATGATGACTTAAAACCAATCCATGCCACTTTCGTAGACCTCTACATATCCCCAATTGACCACCCACGAATGAAGTTCAAGATTCAGGATGCATTCGAAGGTGACAGTGTCAGTCTGGATGAGTTCGTATAACCAATTGTTACATTTCAGAAATGCTACAAGCATCTTCAAGGCCTACCCCTACCACCGATAGATAAGGCCCACCTAATGATACTGCACCCACCAGTCCCACCTGATTTCACATCAAGCCGTGTTCAATAGCGCCCGTGAACACTCCCACTGGTATCCGGACGGTCTTAGGATGGTCCCTAACCAGAGATGCCATTGCCTCTGGAAGATAGACATCCCAACCCACTACAGTGAGAAAACCGCCTCATGCTCGAAACAGGACTTATATGCCCTAGAACCCCTTAAGAAAGGGCCGATCAGAGTCGAGGTTGACAGGACACAGTGACACATCACCACCCTGTTGTGGAAGATATCCACAATGACTTTGTTTGTCCCCCAGGAAGCCGCGCTGCCCAGCCTGCATAGCACGGAGCGAAGACTCCTCAAAGACCCCACTCAGGCAGACGCGTACCGCAAGCTGGAGGAAGTGGGCTAAGTAGCCAAAATCTCTCCAGAGGAGGCCAAACAATCAATGGAATCTTGGTACACACCACACTACATTGTGCATCACAATGGGAAGAACAGGGTTGTGTTCAACTGCTCTTTCAAATTCAAACGTCAATCACTCAATGATCAGCTGCTGCCAGGACAACCCTTTTAGGAGTACTCCTGAGATTCCGCCTGCACTCAGTAGCCATCAGTAGAGATTTTAAAGGAATGTTTCACCAAATTCGCCTGCTACCAACTGACCAGCCTGCACTTCGCTTCATCTGGAGAGACGTGCAGAGGCAGCAGGAACCAACCGTTTCCGAATGGCAAGTGCTTTCTTTCGGAACGACCAGCAGCCCTTGCTGCGCCATCTTCGCGGTACAGAAGCAAGCCAAAGAGGACCCGATCTTTTCCAACATTGTTGAGTGCTCCTTCTAAGTAGATAGCTGCCGTCTTAGTATTCATATCACAGAGGAAGCCAAAGCTACCATAGATGGACTACGACAACAAATCCGAAGTCATCGATCACCTCCCCACAGAAGCTAGGTCCACTAGTAGTAAGCTGTGGCTTACTCAAGAAACCACAGACCTTATGGAACTGCCTCAGTGAAAAGCTTGGCTACAAATGACGCCAAACCCCCAACCAAATCATGATGTGACACGTCTACAAGATCCTAGCCTGCCAGTATAAACAGTATGATCCTGGTCGACCACTTCTGAAATTCCTTTACTCGCCACTACCTCGTGACCCTACAAGGAAGATCAAAGTGGAAGAAGAAAGTGATGGCCCTAAATCCCTTCTGGAATCAATTCTCCGACCAGAGTTGGAATTCATAGCTGGTGACTCAGACCATCTTCTTCACAAGGAATCCTTCCTCACATTAGCCTTTTAACATTTAATGTCAAGGGTCAACAAAGGTATCATGTTATAATACCAGTACTGCACAAACTGCCATGGTTCCAGCTGCAGTACATCATATGGTGATGAGTAGCTTGAGGTGGAATCACACACTAAAGTCATCCAAATTGGAGCTGAAAGAAAATCTATTTTAAATTGTGCTTTATTAATAACATTGGAAGGGAGGGAAGGGACAATTGAGTCAACAATTTGGAGGAAAGAGAGAGGGTGAAGTGACGATAGGATAGGGTAGACGGAGCTAAAACTAGACTGAGCGGAAAATGAAAAAGTGAGGGTGACAGTGGAAGTAAAAAATAAAGAAATAAAGAAATAAGAAAATGGCAGCAGATAAAAGATGTTAAGTTTAAAAGGCTGATAGTAAAAGAAAATAAATGAGAGAGTGAACAGACAGAGACGTGGAGCTGGAGGGGACTAGTCACAGATTTAAAGCAGACATATAATGAGACTATTGATGGTGAGGCCTGAAGTTAAGCACCTGAAGCTAGACGGTAATTGGCTGAAAGTAGCAGAGTGACGGACACACAGAGATGAGTTGCGACCTAGAAGCAGAGATGGGGGGGAGGAGCTCAACAAATTCATCTTCAGATAGGAAATGTCAGACTGTCCGGGAGAGCGGAGGAAACGCTGGAGGCTTACAATAATGTCACTCCGCCAATTATATCTGTGAGTTGGATTCAGTTACAAAGGGAAATGTATTTTACTTCAAAGATCATTTGATTTCTACGCCGCTGTGATGATACCTTTGCTGGGTTTGCTGTTATGAATCATCTTTGAGGATGTTCTCTTTAACATGAAAGCAGGATCCTCACCAGGGTTTTCTCACAGATGTGGTTTGGGATGGATTCGCGTGTTCTGGTGCTGTGTTGGAGAGAGTTTGGTTTTTTTTTCCACAGAAACCAGAAATGTATCACGAAAACTCCTGGGAGGCGGAGATTCAGTGCTGTGAACAGGACAAACATCATCAGTGGACATGGAGAAATGTTTCTCACATGGATGGAGCTGGGACGGGCCATTGGCCTTCAGCATGATCATTATAACACAGCTCCGCCACCAATTAATCCTCTTTCACATGTGCAGTGTGAAGTGGATGTTTAATGAAGAGGGTCACAGACACAAGACTCTCATCCTCCTTTATTACAGTGGAGACTTCTGTGACATCCAGCTCCATGAGGCTGCGTGTCAACACCATTGTCATGGTTCACAGTTAATACCTTTTTAAATCATTCTTTACTTACAAGTTTAAAACTGCATATGGACAGAGGAGAGAATAAGTGACTAACGCCAGGATCACCAGGGCTCTTCAGCTGCATGTGTCTGCTGTGTTGAGCATGCAGGGGGCAGCAGTGAGGCACCAGTTATGAACGTTGTATTGCCTCAAATAAAAGTTTGTCTAGATATGCGAATAAAATAGCAGGATAGATAGGTACAACGTTTCTGCTGCTACAATAAAAAAGAAAACTTATACTCCCACCTGGTAACCTGGCATATGTCCTTCAGGCTTTTCACTTGGATGATGATATTTCTGAATCCGGCTATATAGAAAAAGTTAGATTTAAATGTATTTGAGTGTGGAAATACCTTATGTGTTATTGGTAAGGAGACAATAAATGTAAGTGGTGAAACTGAGAAAAACTGCAATAACAATATTACTTTTCATGTCACACACTCAGTCCTGTCATGGTTTCGTTGTAATTACCACAAACTGGCTGGTGAGATTGGATTTTCCATCTAAAGCTCATGAACACAATTGATGTAATTTATTTATGTGTTCTGTGTTTATATTGGACTCTTTATTTACTTCTGTCTCTTTGCAGATAGAAGAGACTTTGCCTTTTTTGTGCCGAGGCGCCTTTTTCTAAATGTCACTGCATCGAGCAAAGATTTTACAAATACGCCTACTGAGCCTTTGTGTGGTATAAAAACCTGAGTGTGCGTGTGTGTGTGTGTGTGTGTGTGTGTGTGGGAGATGGGTTAAACATAGTGTAAACACCAAGACGCTGTAAAGACCATTAGCGTCTTTGTAGCATTGTGTGTGTGTGTTTGTTAATGGGGGAGTATTGACTGAGGCTCAGTGACTCCGTTTACCTCCATTAGAAAACACACAGAGCAAAGTGGGTTCCATCCAATCAGACATCTTCACAGGAAACACAGGAGGAAGAGGAGGGATGGCTTTTAAACGTTGACGAATAACAAGAGCAGACAGCATAAGAACAGACGATTAAAGTGTTTTAAAGGTGCAGAGTGTCATATTAAATTAAATGATTTCCAAGTCTACTGTCAGGAGGTGTCTACACAACATAAGACTCTCCGCAAACTGACCAGTCCTCGTCTTCCTCTTTCAAACACGACCTTGATGAAGGGCCTGTGGTCACATCTCAGTCATACAGACTTCGAGGAGCTCCGCCAAACATGCAAATGTTGAACTCTGCTGGTTCTGCTGATGAATGAATTCAGCCTTTTTATATTATCTGAGGCTTTCAACAGAGCTCTCATCAGCTTGGCTTTTATCCCCCATGAAATGTTAGAGTCTCTTGATTCACTGACCAGAAGAAGAAGAAGAAGAAGAAGAAGAGGAAGAGGACAGATCTAATGTATCATGTACCACACTTTATAATCAGAGGGAAAAGATAAGATTGAGGTTGGCCTTAAAACTGTTTTATGCGCTTATTTCAGGAGGGACTTCCGTCAGAAGGCAGACTGAATTTATCACAAACACGAGTTGCAGTACCGCTGTCTGGCCACTGGGTCTACCCCCACATCCTCTCTTTATTCCCCCTTTCCTCTTACCCTTCAATTTTTTCATCTTCTTTCCTCCCCTCTCTAATCATCTACTTCTTGCTCCTTTGTCCCACTAATTTGCATGAGGCTACAGACCCCCCACCCCCTCTTATTCAACCCCCCACATCCCTCACCCCCTCCCCAGCTCTCATCAGCAGTGAGGAACTGGACAAAGAAGAGAGAGGTCACTGAAGTCTGCTGGCTACTCTTAATGAGCTCTACACACACACACATGCACGCACGCACGTACACACGCACGTACGCACGTACACACACACACACACACACACATTTTTGTGCTAAGATAATACAATGCACCACTACACAAGATGTGTAACAGCACACGTGCACAAATGTACACACAAACACACACACAATCATGTATTGTTGACTTCTATTACAATTGTGGTGTGATGAGTGAATTCCTCCCACCTCTGCACTCTTTGGAAGGGCAAAGGAGCTGGTGTCTGTGTGTGTGTGTGTGTGTGTGTGTGTGTGTGTGTGTGTGTGTGTGT
>JAFBJT010025824.1:40965-93145 GCA_016785325.1 Chascanopsetta lugubris | reverse complement strand
GGAGTGAACTGGGACACTTTCTTTGGAAGCCTTTTTCTCAAAATCACAATTCAGTGACGTTCAGTGACAGTAACTTTAATATGTTGTGTCTTGCTAAATGTTTGGAGCACAAAGACAATATTGTGATGTCCTTATAATGCTAAGAACTTCCTCCAACAGTATTTGAAACTTAGAATGTATTTTGGTGTGAATGTGACTGAAAATGTTCACTAATATAAGTCACAAATGGTAAAAAAAAAAAAAAGTGTTCATATTTTGGTTGCCATTGGTTTGGGAAATTTGATTGAATAAAGGAATTTTTTGTAAGGCAACCTCACTTTTTCATTGCTTAATTATAACATTTAGCCTTCTCACACCAGCTTGTCAAAACAATGCTATTTACTGCTTTTTATAAAGAAATACAATTAATATTATACGGAATATAATATAATAACAATATTTTCTGTTTCTCATGTGGCCCCATGGAAAAAATAATTGCCCACCCCTGCTGTAATTGCATCAATTCAGCTATTGTCCACACTGTCCCCTCTGGTTCCTACTAGTACTGCACCATATAATCTTAAAAAGTAAAAACAGAGATTTCTACAGAGCACGACTTCCTCTGTAACCTGGAATGAGTGCAGACGATGTCCGTCACCCCATCACCGATGGCTCAGGGCTAATGGACTCATTGTCATCTTTGTGCAATGAATGATTTATGGTAAGTACAGACTATGTTTGCCTCTGCTTCCTTTGAGGTAGAGCAGCTCTTTGTTGATTTGTTTTAGACACAAACTCCTCCACTCAGGAGGTGAAGGTGTGGAGCCCAAATAAGCTTTTCGAGAGATTCATGCACATTTCAATGGAGCTGTTCCAAAAGCTGGACTAAAATGCTAAAAGGAGACGCGACTGCAACAGGTATCCAACAAAACGAAAGATTAGAAATGGTCATTTAAGTGTTATTTTGAGCTGGTGGCCCAATGAATACACGTATATTGATAGATGTTGAGTCAAGAGTTGAGATTTGAGAGCTGGACGGTGATTAACAGGCGTCTCCCTGCTCTGTGGTGACTTGGCGGCTTAGTGAGGAAGCGACAGCAGAATTAGAGGATATTCTATCTGAAGTCAGGCTTCCTCTGGGCCGTGTCTGTTTCGGCGCTGCTGCCTTGAGGCCCAGTTCAAAGGCTGAGCAAAGATAAAAGTCTGGAGAGCAGAGCGGGAGAGCAGGCGGCGAGGAGGTGGTGGCGGCGGCGGAGGTGGGGAGAAGGCGACAGAGAGCGGAGATGATGTTGTTTGTCAGCGCTTGTTAAAAACAAACTGCTGAAGATCACCGAAGGTCCCATCACTTTCAAAACGCAGGGCCTTGAGCTAAACAAGTGAGGGAATGAGGTGCTCCTAATCAAAATGAGGGGCCCCGGGGCCTCGCCCCTCCCCTCGCTCCGCTCTGCCTCTCGGGCGGTGACTGATGTGGCCGAGTCTGCGGACATATTGTGCGATCCATTACCGGGTATCCTCAGGGTGTTCTGCCATCATGTTGGGGTCACAACAGCCCTCAGAACAACATCTTCATAAATTTGTGGCATCATTTGAACTTTCCAAAAATGGGTTTATATCCGGGGGCGATGGCGGCAGTGGACGGACGAACGAACAGCGGGCCCCCAATAAACAATAAAGAGGAGCGTGTGTGAACGCCCTGAGGATATAAGAACAAGTGTTGCTATAGTAAGTCAAAAAGACTCATTATATTATAACCGCTTAATATTTCTACATTTGTATTTTCCAGCTCCTGTGACCTTAGCTTTGTTTGCATTGGCACAAAGAATTTGAATTAAAGGTGCAGTATGTACATTTTTGTCACTCCTATCTGTAAATAAAAATTACATTTTTACAAATGTATAATCACTTGAATGTATCACATTATTTTCACATTACCCTAAACAAGCCCTTTAATGTATATTATTTACATCAGGAGCTGGTCCTCTCTGTGGGGGCTGCCATGTTTTTACAGTAGCCAAGAGCAGACATACTAAACATCTTTAATGGCATCTGAGGGCTCCCATAGGTTCTCCCGCATGCTTGCAAGGGAAAATTGAGGTGATGGATACAACTTAACCAATAGATGTCACCAAATCTTACACACTGCACCTTTAAAGCCTGATCTGGTTAAAACCACCTCAGGTTAAGATGGATGGTTGATGAGAGTCCATGTAAACATCCATGACAACCATGTCTGTTATATGAACCAGCTTTTATTTTGGGTTTTTGTGCCTATTCTACTTCCTGTGTGACCAATAAACACACGATCAGTCCATGAATTGGGACTCACCTTGCATTTGTTTACATCTCTGGTAGTAAATAGAGATTCCTCAACTATTATCAGACAATGTGACATCTCTCTGCTTATCACAAAGTTAAAGTTTGATTAAAACCTTGATATAAACGTAGGCTATCCGTTACTGGATCACATAATTGTATGTGAATGATCAGAATCAGATACATCTGATGTGTTTGATCTGGTTTTTTTGATTTCCTGATGTGCTCCCTCAGCAGAGTGGGCCACACGAGGAGCTTCCATCAGCTTCCCGCAGTCATGTGAAGAAGAGAGGGCGCTGTCCATGGTGCTGATGAAGAGCCCATAATAACCCCATCCCTCTCACCGAGGATCAAAGAGCCGTCAATCTGCATCCGGATTCATTGCACATTCCACTCAGGCGAGCGCAGATGGGACTGTTTCTCTTTCATTAAGCGATTGTAATGAATTCCTTAAACAACACAGGACTCCCTCCACCCGCCGTTGGTTTCATCGCTCTGCCCGGGCCGATCGTAGCCTCTTCCAGAATTAGCACAATTAACCGCCACCGAGTAACGATCAGCGAGGCCATTGGAGACGCCTCCTGGCTCTTTCCTCTCCATTTCAGCAACATTACATCTAAGTGCCTGACAATAGCGAGCTCGTATTTGTCCGATATAGTATGAGCGCATGAATTATTGATACCCACAGCTATATCTGTTGCCACTTCCCTTGGGTGCTCTCGCTCCGTCATGATGTTAGATAATGAAAAGAGTGAAGAGACGCACTTTGCGATTCCTCTCCAAAACGCCGGGGCTGTCTGAAAGTCCTCTTTAAATGTTTCGTCTGTCTCCTTGTACCAACAAAGAAAACAGCCCGGCCGCTGCTCTCATGAAAAATGAAATGCGGATACGGCGGTGATGGAAGAGCAGAATATTCTTTCTGTCACAATCTGCAAAGTGTTGGCGTCCGCAGAGGCGCCATCCATCCCATCCCCACAGTGTTATGGCTCAACAATCCCTGAGGTGCGTTGCTATTGTTACCGTCACGGCGCCGCCTCACAGAGACGTGTTTATCAGGATTTTGACACCGGAGGAGTCGGGTGTGAATCTGAGCCCAGGCAGGAGAGGAGCTCTATTCAGAGCAGCTCAAACAGATCAGGGCTGCTCAGGATGCAGGTGTGGGTGAGACGTTCTTTACACCTGGATATCGAGCATGTGGGCTCAAAGACATGCAGGGAAGTTACGCTAGCATCTCTCAAAACAACTTCTCAAAGTTCACAGCAAGTCCAGACCTGCTCACAAGTAAATTATACACCTTCGATAGTATACATCTACTGTGTATTCTACTAGAAACAATTATGTTTTTGTTGACTTACATACATATGGAAAACTTTGCGAGCTTTGTGAAATCATGTATTGCACCCATTAAAAATAAAGGTGAACAATGAATGAAAATATGAATATAGAAAAATGAATAAATAGCACAAATAAATGCATTTCTCTCAACTCACTAAAACCTCAAAAGTTGTACAGTTCAAGTGGTCGTTCAAGATGGCTGCCTCCACAGTGAGGACCTGCAGCTGATCTAGAGTGTAGACCCTGTATTTACATTTAGGTGATTATATACTCATAATAAGATCAGTATGACAACTTTATACTTCAATTATTCCAAATTATAATTTCACTTATATCTTATACACTCACAACATTTTATTTTTGTACATTAATGATATGTTTAAAGCACAGGCTTCATGTTGTCCATGTACATTAAGGATCAAAGACACCACAGGAAGTCTTTCATCTCTTTGATTTGCATTTTCAACTTCTTCTTACAAAATTACATTAATCACATACGATCGGGTCCAAATGGTTCCTCAGTTTGATTAGCGTCACATCAAGAAATGTAATATGAGAAACATCAAAGACAAGTGTTTGACTTTGAATGAAAGACTACGGGCATCTTACAAGACACCTCAGAAGCGTCGACAGCTGTCTCATTGTTCCGCACAGCTGCTGTCAAACGCAGAGGAGGCTTTCATGACGAGCTTCCTGGTCACCGCACAATTTTTTTTTAATCTGTCGCCACAGAATCCAAGGAAAAGTGACAAGAAGTTGACCGAAGTTTAGAATGAGCAGCAGAGTGGGTGTCAAGGAGGAGGTGTGCGAGGCGTTCGGCGGGTGCGAGGTACTTAAAGGCTTCATTGCGGCTGAGGTCGGCGCTATTAGCCTGGAAACGATGAGGCGGGTAACCTCAGAGCCAACAACTTTGAGTCGGAGAGGAGTTTGTGGGCGTGTGGCGCAGCCCACCCAGAGGTTGAGCACATACAAAGTGGCATGTGGATGTGTTCGGCGGGCGAGCGGGATCACTATTCCTCCCCTTCAGTCATTTGAATACATTTCATATGAAGAGATCCAGCCCTGCTAAAAAAAAACTCCACTTATCTGGGCGGCGCCCATGTCGTCAAGCCGCTGTGACGTGGAACATCAGCTCCACATATCTGGACATGAAAAGGAAAAGTCCATCTGCAATCCTTTTTCATTCCTCCCAGAGGAACCTGGCAGACCTTGATGGATTCAGACAAGCGTATCAAGCGGCCGAGTGACACAATCTTTATTACATTGCATGGTGACTTGGCGAGGCAGAGGGGGCGGGGTGTCCGTGGAGAGGAGACGATGGGTTAATGGTGAGGGGCTGCGTTTGATAGGACGTGGCATGTTGTTGATCAGTGACTCTCCCAGCACGCCACTCTTTCAAGTGGAGGAGGTCGCCCCTCGCCACCAGGGAGTGCTGTTTTTACATTTCTCCTCACTAAAATCACAGGAACCGCCTTGTGGCGTTTCCGACTTGATGTGACCAATCATCACGACGCCACGCAGCACAATTAAGCCGCCTAATAAGAGAGTGAAAAAGGGGGTGCGGATAAGAGCTGTGGTAAAAGCTCCGGACTATCAAAGGTCTAACAAAAGCTGCTGGCTCACTCAATTTAATGATAAAGGTTATTAGTTGAAATTAGTTTTCGGAGTGAGAGCCGCGGCAGCTTTATTATGCAGCAGGCGGCAGCGGCAGAAATGAAGGTGGGAGACTAATACAGTAATTTCTTCCCTAAATTGGTCTGGAGGACAAATTATACACAACAAACAAGATAAATACTGTAATTAGCCTTTTATCATCTGCTACGTGCAGACATGTTGATTTTCAGTGTTTTCATCGTCACATCTGATGTTTTAGTGATTTAAGAATTAAACCAAACTGTCGCATTCCTTTTCTTATAATGTGAGTGTGGCCTGAAACACTTCATCTTTAATCATCATTTCATCCCTGATCTCAGGTAAAGGGAAATTATAGCATCACTTAATATGTATTTATCTGATCTACACAGAGGTCACTCTCATGTGTATTCTGTGCCTCAACTGTAAGGATTGTAAACATGTTATGGATGGACATGAACCTATAAGATGGAGGTGAATGGCCCTTAAAGTGCTGATGTCATTGCAAGAAGTGTAAAAACAAAAGAAATTTGGTTCATTAAGAAGCTATGTCGGGATGTTTGGAATATGACGAGCTGCCAACATCAAAAACAATTACAGGGGAAATAATGGCTCCACATCTGTCACACATCTGCGGTGCTTCTATTAACTCGCCTGGAGCTGTCTATCAAGCTGCAACATTTATATATATATGATTTTTTTTTCATTGTAATTAGTGTAGTTGAAACATTAAATAGTATTTATGTCAATTGTAATTTTTACATATTTTATTTAATTTCTTTCTATTTATCTGTTAATTTTTTTATTCTATTTATTATTCCAATTCATGAATGTATCTATTTTATCAATTTGCAGTGTATGAATTCAGTTATTTACTTATCACTGTTATCTTTTAAATGTACATAAATATAAAAGGTTATTCTATCCTCATACATTTTTTTCCAATAAAAAGATAGCATTATTTTATATTTCATATTTGGAAATTGGAACTTATACTATAAATGTTAGTTTAAAAAAAGCTTTTCTAAATAGTACACACAAAATGAATGATAACAATATTATAACTTATACATTATTTCCCTGTGGGTGTATAAAGGTGTTTAAAGCGTCTCCAGAGGCTATGGACAATGTATTTTTTTCTTTTTTTCAATAAGTGTAAGTCTATGTCCCAAAGCTTCCTCCAGGATTCAGGTGCACAAGTTGTTATGGGGATAATTTCAGTGTCAAAAACAAATTTGCATCTTTTAATAACCAAAACTTTCTGTGTGAAACTCTCACCCTCTCACGCTCTCGTTCTATGTGTGAAAAGAATAAATAGATTTCCATTGTTGTCAAAAATAACCTATACAGACTGAATGATGCTTCACTCCTCTGCCTTTCTTCTCCAAATCACAGTCAATTCATTCCACTTCTAGTCCAATCAACAGTCTTCTATTGTTACATGAGCTGATGTAACGACCCCAGCAGCTACTGGAGCAGAGATGCTAAACTATACAGAGTGAAGGAGCATGTTTAGCTGGTGGAGTGTTGTTGTGGCTGCACTTTAAAAGATCCCGAAAGCTGTTAGCAAAGTGGATTCCACATCAAGGACGTGGCAAAGAACAGCGTCCACCCCCCAATCCTGCACCATGAGTGAATCTGAGCCCAGAGAGGAATGTTCACATCTGTTTCCTCAAGTGGAGCTTTAAAGGAAGTCCCATTCTGGGCTTGGACACTTATCACTTATCTCTCTCTTTCTCTCTCTATCTCTCCCAACATCCAATAAAATTATCCACAAAAAAGAAAAGTGAAACTCTTCGAGGGAAGATGCCGTGACCTCCCTCTCACTGCCCTGCCTGAAAATAATCATTTAAAGGTGCAGTCTGCAAGAGATCAGCTTCTCGCTGACAGTTCCAGTCTGTGGCAGCTGATGTATGATTAAGGATGTGGAGGTCAGAGCTGCTCCTGATGAGGTCAGCACCTTGTCGCAGCTCCATCACTATACTCACTTATTTATTTATGTATGTATATATATATATATATATATGTATCCATGACTCAGTTGTTTCTATCTCCGAACAATGACTTCTATTGTGTCCCAATCCAGGGACCGCACACTGAAAACTCCCAATGAGCCCATCAAACCATTTTTCAAAATAAAAGACACCCATACGTTACTTTTAAGGTATTGACTCACATGTACACTCTCAACTCTCGGTGACTGGGCGACAGTTGAGGAGCAGGATGTTACATTTCATGTTAAAGAGTGCTACACGGAACAGAGCATTGGAATGACCTTTATATGCACCAAGGCATATGTAGTAGGGATATCCACAGTGTACTGTTTCACGTTTACAGCATGTGAAGAGGAAATGGTCTGAACCACAGCTGCTCTGTGTACAAGGAACAATACTGATACTATAAACGTTATGAATTGATACTGTGGCCTGTTCCCTCCCAGTGCTGCAGAGTGATGCATCATGGCTCCCTGCAGAGATGGAAACAACAACCCTCGCTGCAGAACACACGCACTGTGAGCTGAACACAATCCCTCCTCAGGTCATAGTACTATCTTGTACATACGTGCAGTAATACTGCCGTAGCTCCCAGGCTGGGTTTTGATTTGCAGTGTTTTTACAGGGGAGAAGTGGAAGCAGGGTAAAGCCAGACTTCGCGAGGTATTAGATGGAAACACACTTTTCTAAAAGGGAGGAAAACATTGGCTGAGAGGGAGACGGGCCACAGGGGAGAGAGACGCTCAGCACTGCATCTTATCAAAAGCGATATAACAACTGAAAATATGAATAATGATAATAATGGACACACACAAAACTAGAAATAACACAATGTGGTTACATGCCGCCAACAACCGGGGAGGTTTCAGTCTATATTAAATGTCAAATGAAGTCAGTGAAATCAACTAATGACCTTTGACCTTAGTACAACTTTAGATCAAGTTATTCTATTCTATCATTTCCCTAAAGCCACATAAATGCAAATACACACTTGTGAGAACTTTGACCTTTGACCTTAGGCTACCAAAATAAACACAAGTTCATCCTGAAGCTGATATTGATTTTTGTGCAAAGATGTGGGTGGGGGGGAGGGGCATCCTGCTATATGTGTCACAGGACCCCAGAGACCTCTGACCTTTGAGCACCAAAATCAAATCAATGCATTCTGGAGGGAGAGTGAATGCATGTGCTAAATGTGCAGTGATAGGCTCGAGCTATTTTTGAGATACTGTGTTCAGAGGGCAACCACAATCAAATCCGTCCATTCCTGAAACCGACTTCATGGTTGGACCACTTGAGATGTAAGTTGAGGTTGTAAATGTGAGCTGTGGTGTGTCGAACAATCAGAATCAGAATGTTCAAAGTCAGGGAGGAGCGAGTGAACTGTGTGCTACATGATATTATTTGTTTCTTCACTCACTCGATGGAAGTGTCAGCTCCTGGTAGTCGCACCCAGGTGAATTGAAGTTTATCAAGCCTCTTCCTCTCCTCCCTCCTCCTCACATCCTCCCTCATGGCAGCAGATGGCGGCTCCCATGCCTGGAAAGAAACAGAAACAGGAACATGATGTCGTGGAAACAACAACCTGTGGGTCATTCCACTAACCACAGCCACACAGAGACGTCCTGGTGCATTAATGAGGCTTTAATTTGTGTGGACGACGACAGGGGGGAGGAGTCACCACCTCCACACCACAGATATTCTATGTTCTTTACATTATTTATCCCGCGTTTGACAGCTGGCTCCTCTGCACCAAGACGACGGTGAACCCGAGGTCGAGCTCGACGCGGCGGCCGCGATCCTGTCAGCGTTATTGTCCTTCAAAATAAAACACCGAGCCCCATTAGCTCGGCGGGTGTGTTTCTTTCTCTCTCTGCCTCCGACCGTGTTCTCTGACCTTCCTGAGGAGAGGGGCCCGGCAGAAACAGAATTTCTCAGCAGGGTTCAGCAAAGCATGTAATTCATTCATTAATCCTCCCTGCCTCCAATTAAGAGCAGGCCTCAGTGTGTGCCACTGATACGCAGGTTAAACAGCCACCGATCACCTCTGTGTTTCACTGAGCCCGAGGAAAAGTAAGATGTTACATTTAATGATGCTGTGATCCTCTTCTCAAACACATTTCCTGCTTTTAAAAATAGATGCTTTGTTCATTTATCCCATAATTAATTTAACTGTTCGAGGGCTCCTTCTGTAAACAGGGGGTGTGAACTACTTTCAATTCTACACAGACTACTTTAGTAATCCACTGGGACCACTTACCAGCAACACAGGATACTAAGAAACTTTATTTTCCATTAAATGTTCAAGCTTTTTAAACATTTTTAAAGCCTAATGTCATTGGTTAAGTGTCACCGATCATTTTCATAGCACATGTTTACTTGAATTAAGTTTTTGAGATCTTAAAATGCTCAGATATTACCTTAAATAGTATTAGAGGGTTTAGAAATGACATTTTTGACATCATACTTTAAAGAATTGAGTGTGTTGCTCATTGGAGGGGAGTCAAATGGTGCAGGACCAGCCAACATGTAATACCACTTTTTACCACTAGAGTGATTCATGAGCTCTGTCTGAGTCCAACTCATGGAAATGGACCAGTTTTATGTGAGAAACACAAAAGACTTGATGCGCTTGTTTAAAAAGTACATGTTACTGTGTGACGCCACCACCTGCTGTCAGTAAATGGAACTGTGTCACAACGACAGATAGCCCCTTCAAGATTATCTAACTTTATTCTGACCGGGTTATGACACATGAATACATTTCCCTGGGCCCTGGTTGGAAACCATTTGTTTAGATTCATATTGGCTGACCTCTGTGTTATCTGTGACCCAGCGAGAGCTCGAACGGTAAACTCTGAAATATGCAGATAACATATATGAGGCTGAAGGGCGTGAGGTCACGACCGACAGATGGTTCACAGTGGGAACTGGAACCGGCCTCTGCGTAAAGATTTGCCGTCCGGCTTCATCCCCATAAAGTTAGATCACAGCGGCTCTGCCCACATTTACCTGGATGTGAAATCGTCAGCTGCAGGAGCTTTTTTAATTTTTTGGATTTTTTAATTTCACCTCCACACGTTGATGTGATGGGATGATGGCACCTCTGAGGATGCTCAGGCCATTATTGAGTGTTAAACAACTGAGCTGTTGGCTGAGAGGCCGAGCAGATGGGGAGGAAATGCCTTGCTCAGGGGCACCTAAGTGGTGATAACTGCATGTCTGACCTTGGACACAGGATATGTACACCATGATAGTGCATTGAAGGATATAGAAATAGCTGTAATGAACTTTAAAACCTATAATAATAAAAGTATATTATGGTTTTAAATGTATAATAAATGCAAGTTCACTTAGCAATAATGGGTTATGACAGTATAATGATGTGTTTTCATATTAACCAAAGAAATCAAATCACTCACAGTGAATGTTACACGCTCCTCCTCCCTCCACATCCTCTTCCTCTTTTTCCTCACACGGACGCTCTCATTTTCTGAGTGAGAGAAGAAAGTAAACACAAGGTCAAGTCAAGCTGCTTTACTGTTCTAGGAATTTCAGATGTTTAAATTTAAAATTCAACATAAATAAGGGCCAATACTAATAAACTCCCTACACCTATACCTACACTGCATCTGATACTTCTCCATGGTGCCTGATCATAATGACATTGCGACATGAGGCTGCCCTTAATTCAATTAGCTTCCATCTTTGTTGCCGTAATTGTTTGTGACAAGAGACTCGTCGAAACACGGAGCGGAAGGAGGAGTTGGGCGCGAGCGAAACCCGACAAGTAATTTATGTGTTTCTTAATTGGTCTGGAAGCTGCTGGATCATGTGTGGATCACTGGTATTTTGTCAGATTCAACAGAGTCATCTCTGATTGGGCGGACAGCTCTGTGCATCGTCTCGATTTAGCTCATTGAGCTCGTAACTATCTAAGCCACATGTGTCAAACTCAGGCCCGCGGGCCAATTCTGGCCTGCAGTGTAATTATATCTGGCCTGCGAGATAATATCAAATGTCTACTGGAGCTGGCCCGCCGGTACAAAGCGTATATGCCGCTAACAAATGCCGGAATGCACTACTGGTGCGTAGGCGCGTCAATGACTACACGCAGAAGCAAGGCAGGCAAATGCTTGGGGCCCCGGGCCAGAAGGGGGGTCTTGAGGGCCGATCAACTTCGAATCCCTACAGAGCAGAGACAGAGGTCAGCCAGCGCAGAACTCCTCCAGCCCCCTTTCCTTCCCCACCCCCCCACTTCTCCAACTCGCACGTAGCCCGTCTTGTAAACAAACAAGTGAGAGCAGGTCTGTCAACATGAAGAGAGGTTATCGGTCTGGAAGTGACAAAGAGAGAAGGAAAAACAGCAGGCTCAAAACGGAGGTAAATACTGCAGATAATTCAGATGCTAATTTAGTTCAGAGCAGCTTTGCATGTCCTACTCCTGTTGAAACCAGTTTAACTAAGGCTGAAAATAGAAACAGCTCACGTGGATGCAATGCTTTTTTTTAAGTTTTCAAATTTAAGCTGTGTTCAGCTAAGCTTAACTGTCAAGCTAAGAACGAAAAGTTATACAATTTGTTGGCTTGGAATTTGGGTAATGTACTACTGAGGTGCATGGATTGAAGTTATTGTGTGTTGTGTACAAGTGTTGCGTATTTAATTTAAAGACTTTATGCTTCTGAAAACTGTATTCATCTATTTGTGTAATACATGATGCTGTAAATGTAATCCTAAAGAGTCTTAATGGCTATGAGAGCTACTGTGCACTTATGAAATAAAAATGTTTACATGTAACATTTGTATTAGCGTCAGATCATCAATTATATAAGACTTATGAACCCTGATTGGAGGGCGCCGCTGAGAATTTTTGCTTGGGCCTCAAAAGACACGAGAAGAGAGGGAGGGAGCGGGTGAGGGAGAGAGAAAATAATTATCTAAATTAAAATGAGAAACGAATGCCACTGACGTGTCTTTAGTTTGAAATGTAATTTTTTCACTGTTTAAAAGATTAAACTTTGATTTTTCCAGTTTCAATGTTTAAACAAAACGTAAGTTTGTTTCCATCTGAAAAAGATCAGAATATGCGCTATTGTGGTTAATCTGTAGTTTGGCCCGCGACATGGTCCCGATTTTCTATTTTGGCCCACTGTGTGTTTGAGTTTGACAGCCCTGATTTAAGGACTGTTTTCAGTTCCAGCAACATCCACTGGGTGTCACCTGAAGTGAATATTTAACTTTTTTGCATCATCACATCAACACAATGTATCCTCAGGGGTACATGGATGTGTGTGGCAAAGTGTAAAAAGACCACATGGTGGCGCTAGAGCAGTGGCCCTCAATAGGCGGCCCGCAGCCCGCCTATTTGTGGCCCCCGAACTGTTATTCCTTCACTATGTGTGTTGGTCGGTCAGCACATGTATACTAGGGGTGGGCGTATCCATCTGGTGAGTATCAGTATCCGATCGATACTAGCGTGATTAGGACAGATATTTTTCTTTTCCTTCTTTCTTGTGGTTCTTTGTGTTTATATTTAAAAAGAAAAGTATTAACTTGCTCCTGATATATTTGCTTTGGATTCATGACAGGAGTCATGTTTTGTTTTAATCTAATATTTATTTTAATTTATGTCAAAATGGAAAAGACATTTTATTTTAGTTTGTATTTTTGTTGTTTTGAATGAAAAGGACATTTTGTTTTGAATATTACAGTATTATTTCTTTATTATTGCCCTTTTAAGATTTGTATTTGAGTATCCCTGCGCTAGAGCAACAATGCAAAGAATTTCTGCATGGAATTTGATACCAAAGAGAGACCTCAGCAGATAAACAATTTCACCCACAGGTGGCGCTAGAGGAAACATCACACTGAATAGTTTCCAAGACTAATGAAGTCAATCAGGAAGTTGTCAGGGTTCAACCTCTGAAGGTCATGACTGTGGTTGCAAATCATGTTGTTTTCTCCTTTGTTCTCTAGCTGCAGTGCAGACGTGTGGAGGGGGCGGAGCTGACTTACTTTTCTCTCCGGGTGCAACCCATGGACTGTATATAAAGATGACAATAATATAACATAACAAGTCAGCTCGGGTGTCAGTCAAGAGAATATGCCCCTAAGTATGCGCAATTTCAAACGTCGATAGAATCAAAATAAGCGAGTAAGAAAAAAATTCACCCCAGCAGATACACTATGAACTGCACGTTTTTTCACTTCCTATTGTGCCTCATCCATCTGCACCGGAGGTTACCCCATGGCGCAACCATACACACCTCCTTCCAATCTGCACCTCATCAACCTCCTACATGAGACTCTGCCCCTCTGCAAAGCAATTCTGCCTTGCTCGGTAGTGCCACATCAGGTGTTCCTCAGTCAATTTAGCTAAAAACATAAAAAATAAATGAGCTTTGATGCAACTCGATCTCAGATAATATTTTCTAATTAATTTTGGGGCTATTTGACCCCTCCGCCTCTCACCAGCAGGGGTCACCCCTCATTTCTTAGCAGAAACATTCAGTAAATGTGTCTCTTAAACATTTGGTGGCATTGAGATTATTCATATAAACACAGAGTTATTGTCAGAAGTACCAAAACAAGTTAAAACTCCGCCAACCCACTGCTGCTGTTTTACGATAATCCCGCTAAAGAGATGCAGCAACTTAAGTCTCGACAGTGTTTAATTAAAGCCCCTTTTCTTTGAAAAGGTTTAATACTGAATTCATCCTCCTCCATGAATGTGACCATTTGTTTAAAAAAAGGCATTAAATCAATTCCAAACACTTCTCCAAAAGAACTAAATCCATTTTATTATGAGGAGAGAGCGAAGGCATTCATCAAAGATGTGGCCTATCTGAGAGTCAGAGGGAGGTTATGCTAATTTAGAGCATCTGGTTAGGTCCAACACAAAGGGACAACAGATGTGCACACGAGACTCAGCGCGAATCAATGCAATCGCAAACCATGATGATGCAAACTTTGGTGGAATGGTACAGTTCAACATTTAAGATAAGTAAAACAGATAAGGACACAAGCCTGGAATCTGCATTTCTATCAGAACCTATACAAATTAAATAATAATAATATATGCATATATATATTAAATATATCCTCTTCTTGATGTGATTTAGGCGGAAAGCCCCTGAAACAAATAATGCCCATCATTACATACATTTTGACGTGACGTGAGAATGCAATATGAGTCTCTAACACATGGGGGCGCCAAAGAGTCCAACTTGAGCCATAGAGGAAAACTATATATAATTTATATAAACATTTTAATATATAAAAAGCTATGCTATTAATCTAACTCAAATACATATGTTATATTTCTTATTTACACATCAACACGGCATTTCTGTCATTTCGCGGTTCTATTTCTCCTCCGCTCTGTGCTTCGATCCTGTGCGTACACGAACACACACACACACACACACACACACACATACACGAGACTGAGTGCGCACGTCAGAAAGTAATAGTTCAGTTCTGATCATGATGTTGTCATTTAGAGAAACTCATGACCACTACTCAGGCACGCGCTCATGAAGAGACAGAGCGTCTGCGTGAGAGCGTCTATTCTGCCCCCCCCCCCCGCCCTCCCCCCCCCCCCCCCCGCCCCCCACCCCCCCAACACTGAGAACACACTGTGGACTTGGGGATAACAAGGCTGAGCAGCAGTACAGGGCTCAGGTAATGAGGCTGCTGACAGTCAGCAGAGGTGAGAACCCAAAGTCCCCCCCCCCCCTCATTACTACCTCCTCACCCTGCCATGAGTCCATGTGGGGAACACACAGTGACATCTCCTTGACAACAAGCCGCCATGTGTTGTGCCTCTTTGACGACAGGTGTGGATCAGAGGTGACGGATGTACACGTCTGCACAGGTGCAGTATAAACACATTTACACTCTGTATGGACCAAGTCCCATTTTCTTTAAGGGGCCAACTTATTTTACTTTGTGCTCTGGACATAATGTTACCGTTCTCGTTGCCATGTGGGCGACGACCAAAAGAAAAGGAACATTTGGCAGCGAAATGAGTTTTATAACTTTTAAGGCTGCAAAGTTTTAAAGAACACAACCTTGGATGGTACACAGGTAAACACTAAAACCACCCAGGGTGGAATAGACACAACAGACTCACACTTTCTGTGCCAACATGGAAGTAAAGCTGCAAACAAAAACACTTGTGGGTCATTCCAGGTCAAACTAATGGAACCAAAGTGTTATATGTCTCAGGTCTGACTGAAGGAAGATATGGTTGTATGAGAAACTTCTTAGTTCGCAGTGTGAGGCGACAGTAGTTTACTATTCTGTTAGAATATGTTGAGTAATAAGAGGAAGGTGTCTCAAACCAATGGTAGAAGAGAAGCAGGTGGTGTCTTCGCATTGTTTGAGACGAGGTGACGAGAAGGTGAAAGCGAGACAAACTGCATCTGAGGAAACTTTTGCAAATCAAACTTCCTGGGAAATATTTTTCATTCAGTCAAAATGTATTTGATTTAATTTAGAATCCTCATTCAGATACTCTCAGACAGTGGCTTATTTAAATGTGCAGCAGCAAAGTTTGGGTATAAAGTCAAGGCTGAATTGTAATTTTGAAGTATTTTCAAGCCCCGCCCCCCTGTCCTCTGCTCCAGGGGCTCTCAAATGAACCGATTAGTCTCTTGCACCAACATCCAGGAGTTAATAGAAATCTCACCTTGGGGGAAGCCAAAGTGAGAAAAAGACCCCAGGGATACAAAAGTCATGAGGACTTCCACCTTCCCATCACTCTCAGTGTGTGTGTGTGTGTTTGTGTGGGTACGTGCGTGCGTGTGTGTGATTCATAAGAACAAAGGACATTAAACTGTAATGATGCTTTACCTCTCTTTCCTCCATGTGTTCTTCTTAACTCCATAATTCCTGCTCTAGCTAGAGTCCCTGTGAAAATGCCTGGTGTGTTGTTGTACCTGGAGCAGAAAGAGAGTAATGAGAAATAGATGAGCACTTACAATGAGCTTATTCTCAGGCAAGAACGGAGATGTGTCAAGGGGAAGGAGGGGGGGGTGTTAGTGATTAAATTAGACAGCCTCATTTAGTCCCAATATCAGTTACATTTCAATGGAATATTCATGAGTTATGGAGTTTTTTGTTTTTTTTATTTCTTCAAGGGTGAAATCTAAAGGCAGCCATATTTCGTTTTCCTCATTCATGATGTGACCTTTGATCTTACAGGAGTGGAATCTGATCCTGGGGTCCAAACAAATGTTCAAATGTCCCAAATTGAATCTGAGTGTCTCAGAACATGTGTGTCAAATTTGAAAGAAGTTAGTCGAGGTGAATCTGACTTATCATGATCGCAAGGTCAACCCTGAGAGGTCGAAAACTCATTAGGATGTGAGGGGACCGCTAGTGGTGAAATATTACAACTGAAAAAAGCACATTCAGGTGAGAAAAATATTATTCAAACTATTTTGTATTCCATCTTTCATAATCTTGCACACTGGACCTTTACATAATAGAAATATTGGCTTAATTTGAGTATTTTTTTAGCAAATTGTTTAGATTCATCGTGGGAAATAACGTTTGGTTGGGTGCAGTAGAGCATATGTTTATGACATTGTAGAGTCATAAACAACATATCTCCACACTCTGTTACAACAGTCAAAATTAATTACATTTCGCGACGTGTCGTCGACATCCATCAAGTGAAAATTATGTAGATATATTCATGATTCGCACGTTTATTTTCAGCCATCTCAACAAAGTCAGAGTTGAAATGAGAATTTAATTGAAAGGATTGTAAATGTGATCTCATCTAACAAGCAATTATTCCTTTTCTTAAAACTTCCTCTCACCTGTTTTCATGTTTACTTGATCATCTCAACTGACCTGTTTGCTTATTCCCACCGTGCAGTAAATGCCGGCACGCTGGGCATTCATTTGCTCCGGCCATTATCTGATAGAAGATCATCATTGTATCGCCGCCATGGCGATACAATGGCACAGGTAGGGGAGTTAATTAGTCTCCTTTTGCTGGCAGTGTTTATTTGAGAGGGGGATTTGTGTGACATTTGTTCGCCGTTATATACAAATACAGTAAGCAGGGTCCAATATGACGAATCACAGCGAAGGCCAATCGAGCGGTAAATATAGGATTTGTCGGTCAGTGTAAAATGTATTGAGGTCGAGCTTAAATGCGACAATTTACTCACAACAATTTACCAACAAACAACGCAGAGGAACGATGTCAAACAATGAGGAAGCTGTGATTAGCCACTTTGCACAGATATTTTTGTGAAGAAGACCAGTAAAAAATACGACACATCCGTCTTTGCATCGACCGAGACAGAAAAAAAAGAAAGCGAGAGGAGAGAGGAAGACGGAAATTGTGAAAGAGACAAAGAGAGATTGATGGTCGTATCCCCGAATGGAGCTGGGATTCCTGCAAGAATAGTGCAAGTAAATCAAAACACAGACAAACCCCTTCCAGTGTCCTTGCTTTCTGTGGCGCTGGACACTAAATTGTTGCTGCGATGCAGCATATATGGAGGGGGGGGGGCGGAGTCAGCCAATGAATACAAAGCTACTTTTTGGATTTAACACAAATTCAAGATGTTTATCCAGAAGTATTTTCAACACACTTTAACGTTCACTCTGCTGGATCAGTAAAGACATTTCACCTTCCCCAAGTGACAAGAGAAGAAACAGCGGTAAACAGGCGTGGAGTCTTGACATCAAAGCCCCGCCCATATTCATGCCGGACATGTCACATGTCAGAGTTAGCTGTCAATTATCATACTGTATCTGATCCTATTTTAATGACTAACCAGGAAAATAACCTGCATCTGCAATGAAGAGCAGATTTCCTGTTTGCTTTTACTTTTCAGTAGCATGGAGGAGGCGGGGTTAATGATCAGGTCTGATGCTGATTGGTGATTGAAGTGGCCATATATGTGACATACTAGAAAAGCATTTGCAGTTTATGATTACTGCTCAAGGCTCCAATTTCATGCTTCCAACCTGCATGATACATAAACTCTTCTTCTACATGTTTAGTTTACAAGCATCATGTGGATAAAGCACATTGTAATCAATTTTACAAATCCTCATCCTCCTCCACCTCCTCTTATATCGTTATAACCCCCTGATGCAACAAGCACCGCCCGGGCAGGAGCTCAGTGCAGTGGGTGCGCTTGATGAATGGGCCCTGTGTTTGGTTAGAAACAATGTATGGGCAAAAATTCTATTAAGAAATAATGGGATGTGACCTTGAGAGCACATTGAAGGTTCAGTGTGCGCCATCTCTTTTTATAGATGAGGAATACATCAATGGTGCTGTCATTGGCCAATAGAATCTCTATTGTCGTGGAACATGAATAGATGAAGCGATTTGAAATTGTTTTGGACGTGAAATAGTTTCAAAGTTAAGTTGAAAAGCTCTCGGTGCCGCTGTAGGTCACTCTGAAACCAAAGCTCTACTGGATTATATGAGTAACCTTGTGCCTCTCAGGTCCATGTACCTTCTGTTCATTCTATTTCCAATTATGAAACGCAAACCAATTTAATGACCTTTGTATAAAAAAAAACATTGCATTTTCTGACCAAAAATTTTGTTTTCAGGAAAGGCCTCGAATTCCTGTATTTCGATCTTCTATTTTCTATCTTTTATGCTTTTCAGTCTGTGGCCTGGAAATAAAATAAATAATCGCGCGGATTGATCCGCTTTGCAAGAAGCGCAGGAAGCAGTGCGGGAGCCTCGTTTAACTAAATTCAGCGTGGTGTCAGTGCGGTAACAATGGAGTCAAGTTTGATTCTATTTAAAGGAAACCAAAGGCTCACGCTTAAGGAGAGCGACATGATTAGAGATCAAATCGCCAGAATATTCCAGGAAGGTAACACTTTTTTCATTTGCTTGGAGAACATGCTGAGACCAAAGGATGCTATGCATAGCACATGGCTTGCCGACTTATTAAGGCTCCTCCATGTGAGATCATTCAAATTTAAAAGCTATAAGGCTATTTACAATATAATGTGCTAGGTTGTGTTGTGTTTGTGTGTGTCTGCGTGCGTGCGCGCGTGCTACATGCGGGAGATGCTGTGGTGAATGTGTGTGTGTGTGTGTGTGTGTGTGTGTGTGTGAGAGAGTGAGTGTGAGAGCGTAATAGAATAGCAATATAAATAAATGTTTGCTAGATTGTACATATCTGTAATGAACACTTAGCCGATGCTTTTCTTTCAAAGCTCTCTGCTCCCAGCCTGTACATAACTGATGATGACGATGCGGCGATGCTCCCGTGAGCGAGTGGACATTTTCAGCTGCTTGGACGTAAGGCCACTATGAGGTTCATGGGAATATATTGATATTGGATATTGGTCAGGCCAGAAGCGTTTCTAGTTCCACCGTACAGCACAGCCCACTGCTGCTGCTCAGGCCATAGCTCCCACTCCCCCCGAGCAAGCGTGAGTAACACCTTCCAAAAGTGCACCCAGTTGAATCAGTTCACAGCCCCTACAATTGACTAGCAAGCTACATATGAATAAATCAACACCATTGTATTTGTTTTCAAGACGTAGACTGTGTGTTTGAGATGGAATCAATTGATTCGACGTGATGTAAACCACTCCCACAACAAACTTTCTAGGTCTGTTTTCATTACTGAGCTCAGGCAGGGCAAACTGAAGCCTGCTCGCATGGTTGTACTCTGACTGTTGGAGTTTGAAGCCACAACCACAGGGATTCTTGCAAAAATACATGATGCCCTGCAGAGTGATGATCCTCTCATCCTGACTGATGCCCAGGGAAATTAAATCGTGGACGCCGAAGGAAAAAATAATAATACATAATAACAGTTTGTTTGTTTGATCAACGACACGCTGCATCTACTTCAATACTGTGCTCTTTTGTCTCATCATTTTTTGACCCACAAAGTATTCCGTTTAGCAGCAAATGTGTTTACATCATATCTGCTGAATGATTTGTCTTCCTCTCTTGCTCGGCTCCAAGTATTGGAAGCAAAATGCAAAAAAGTTTCTTGCTGTCCCAGAGCAGATCTTCCATGAGTTCCAGCGAGGAACAAAGGGAAAGAAACTGAGGAAAAAAATTAAGTTACTGCCTATTAATATTTGTCTGTCGTTTTGTTTTTAATGCCATCTCTCTTAGAAAAAAAAGGTTATCTGGACAGAACTGGCGAATATTGTATACTTTTTTTTGTTGTTGTTTTTGTCCCTCCTTGTAGTCTTAAAAATATGGACTCCACAAGTCTCCTGGAGGTCCATGATAAAATAGAAGAAGTGGTCTTGGCTGCTCAAGGACTGAGTGAAGTCACCACAGTCATGAAGGACCTGTCAACACATGCCAGCAGCACCAGGGGTGCTCTGCTGGTTCTGGCCGACACCACGATAACACACATGAAGGAGGCCTTTGGTTGTATTGTGTGCAAAGGTCTGTAACATAATTTGTTTGTCGATCGATATTAAAGTCTACCTTTAAGCAGGATCAAAATGAATGTCCAAGTGAATCAAGCAGTAATTCACTTTTGCATGTTAAAGTGAAACTGTCCCTTGCCAAGCTGTTAAACACATGTAATATGTAGATAAAGTAAAGAGAAGATGATATATTGAACTCTAATCTTGCATGTGTATTGTTATCTTTTTATTTTCTTCATCAAACAGGGCTAATGGAAGAACTTGTGATTGCCGTATGCTGCAAAAGCTGCGTTGACCAGTGGATGCTGACATCCCACCAGAGCCTCAAATGCAGGGCAGATGAGTTCTCTGTCAATGCACACAGGCTGATCAGTCTTGACAATGTTCCCTCCATGCTGGGTGGTGTAATTTAGATGGATTAACCCTTTAAGTGTCATTGCATCCCATTCTGTGATTTAAACCTGATTATCTCTGTGACGGTACATCTGGCTAATTGCCTTGTTCAAAGTCAGTTAGAATTTTGCACTTGTTCAACAGCTGTCGAGGATACAGATCATTCTTAGTATTTCATGTTGCACTTCAGAAAAATATGTTCACTGGATGGGGAACATAATATTTAACATCACTTTTGTAGCAAATGTGTGACTTTAGTAGCAATATACAGTATATCCAGAAACAACTTGCCTTTATTTGACATGTTCATGCATATTGTTGTGTAATGTTTATCAGATACAGCAATGCATCCTGAAAAGGTGCAAAATTATAGTTTACCACGCAAATCGTTGTTCCGCTGATATTCTATATTTTGCCCCCCTCAGTTGAGAAGGGGTCAGTTCCAAAACAGGAGACTCTAGTAAGTGAAGACCCAACATCCTGCTGGTACACGTCTGCTGCTTGGGAGGCATATGGCAACAACTCATTTCAATCGTTTTTGGATTCTGTAGACAAGTAAAGGGTGGGGTTTTTTTTACTTAAAAGTTGGATAACATCAACACTCAATTAAAAAAAATCCCCACTCAATCAACATGGTGAGAGGAAAGAGGATTTTATCAGATGTAAAAAGTTAACAGACAATATGAAGAGGGTTGATTGGGAGTTCAAGGAGCAGGACCATTGATGTGTTGGGGTACCTACAAGCACCCCGACTCAAGGGTGCATCTGGTTAAGGTTAAGCGATATTGTCTGTTTAAAAAAGTGTAAATAGCTATATATTCCGATAAGAATCATTGCTAGAGTTGGTGATTTTGTTGTTCAAGGCACATTTTGTTCCTCAGATTTGTTGACTGAGTTTGGCGATATGGTTGCCTTTGCAAGTTGTGTCTCTGGTTCGACAGCATCTCCTGCATGTGGAGGGACAAGTAAAATTCCCAGCCATGGTTCACCCTGACCTCCACATCCCACATTCAAGAACTGTTGATCTATAAATAGTGAAACATGACTCAATCAAATGCTGACTGTTAAGTCTGCAATGTAGGATAGACAAAGAATATTGCAATCTACCAGTGCATTGTGTATACAATTACATGAGATGACAAACCTAAATAAATTGTGCAACAGAAGCCTGCAGATGACTATAGATGTGATTTATTGTTCTCAGATTTGTAGTGGAAGTGTGTGAGGCTTCAGGCTATGTCCCTATTGTATTTTCCAGCCAATACATGGGGGGGGGGGGGGGGGGGGGGGGGGGGGGGGGGGGGGGGGGGGGGGGGGGGGCACTGTACTAACCTGTAAACATTTTCATAGGGCGTGAGATTATTTTTGACAGGCATGGTTGCATGGGCAACGATCTTACTGCTGTATGCATCTATTGCGAGAACGTGTGTCACTCCGAACATGACCAATTTTTCGTTGTGGGTGATGTGGACTTTGTGTCCCCTGAATGCAGCTCTGTAGGCGACGTAGTTAAGGTCACGTAAGTAAGTAAAAGTCAGCTAGTAAAATACATTATACCATATTCCACAACATTAAAGTCTCGCAAAATGTACTTACATATTTGCGCAGTTCGTGATAGGGACAATGAGTTGTTCTCAAAATCTTCCCCACCCGGCGTTCACCATCAACCACTCCCATTGCAGACAGGTACTCTGTCATCATCTTTCGGACATATGTTGACCCTGTCCGATGAATCAACATAAGCCGTGACATGTGGGCGTAGTCTACATGAAATATAAAACATAAAACTGAGGTGGGCAGAGTAGCCAAAAAGCAACTGGGGGGGGGGGGGGGGGGGGGAAAAAAATAATGATACGTAGAATACTTAATGAGTAAAAAGTAACTAGCTCAGTGTAACCGAATGTAGAGGAGTAATAGTACATTCTTCCTCACAAATATACTCACGTAAAAGTAAAAAGTATGGGGATGAACGGCTCTTAAAAGTACAATTCATCCAAAAACCTAATCAAGTAAATGTAACAGAGTAAATGTAGCTTGTTACTTCCCACCTCTGTAAATCAAAGAAAACCAAAATAACCTACCTAATTTATTGTCCTGCTGATAACAACCTCTAATTGTGTGTCAGATGCATGTCCCCTCCTAGAAATGTTGTGATGTGCACAAAATCTCCTGACGCTGATTTCAGAACATCCTTGCTGCACACCTAATTGTAATACATTTGTGGAAATGTCCACGTGTGAGAGATTTTGAGAGATAATTTCTCCTATTAAATTTACAAAGGGCTCGAAGGACACCATCTCGTACAGGCTTCAAATTTCTGCCAACCGAATCTGCTACTGTTTTGCTAAAAAACGCTAAAGACGTGCTAATTGCGGGAAAAAGACTAAAATACTGCTTCCGGGTTTACTGCTTCCAGTTCACTTTGTAATAATACAGATGTTAAAAAATCCTAGCATTTTTGCATTTTGGATTAACATAGATTGGATTCTTCCTGTTTATCTGGGAATATAAAAATCCATAGTAGGAAAACAACACAAAATCCAATTTTATGGCTGTAGTTTAATGTTAATTTTTTATTTTTTTAACCTGTCCATTTTGGCATGAAGTATTGGAAGTCCTGATGCCTGATTGTGCCTGACAGATTTCACTCTGACAGGTGGAATGTATGTGACAAGTACCTCCTTCCTGTTACTTGTGTTGTGAGCAAGGATGTCGGGCCGGACGGAGCACAGGGAGTGGATAGAAAGAGAGACAAAGAAAATAGCGGGGGTTGGGGGAGAAGGGGGTGGACAGATAGAAAGGGGGTGGAGGGTCACTGCACCATTGCACCGATTGCTCAAAATACACATGAAGAGCAAACATTCTTCAGCCCCATTCACCTTAAATACCATCACCAGTGACAGGTACTCGTAACAAATGCATTCGCGTTGATAGCTGTTTGGGTGTGAGTGCTGAAACTGAAACTGTATCACATCGTTTTGGGGAGAAAAACGCATACATCAGATAAGTGAGAGGGAGGAGGCAGAAAGGAAAGTAGCAATAATAGGAATGAATAAGAGAAGAAAAAAGTAATGAGAGGGAGTTGGTCGAGGCTCACCTAGCAGTGGTCAGACATGGTGTTGTGGAGCATGCATGATGGAGAGTCTATGCGAGGAGGGGTGGGTATGTGTGTGCGCACTGAGCTTCATCATCTTCAGGCCGTAACATGAGTAGGAGGCCATAGCCCCACCGCCCGGCCCGGCCGCCAGGGACCCGACACCTCCTGTTCGGTCTGATACATGGATAACAAAGCTTTGCAATAAGAATAAAAGTGTTGTTGGTGCAAATGAATGGATTACGCAGGGGTGCTTTTATTTTGATAAATAAACCAAAATATTGAGTCACAAAATGTCTCTCAGTGTCTAAATGAAGCCTTTTATCTGGTCCACCAACTATCATACAGTATACACTATATACAGTCTCCGTGGTAAAACGCCTGCTTCTCAGCCGCGAACAAAAACAAACAGCTTAACAAGTCATCTGTCAGATCGGAGACGGCAGCAGTGCGTCAGAGCCCGAGTCGATGTTCCTTGAAATTAATTACCTCAATAAGAGCAGTTTGATCCCTGACATCACTTACCTACTACTGTCTGCGCCATCATTTCTTTTGTATCCATCCCAATAGAAATGTTGGCGGGATGTAAACGAGCCCAAAACACGTTCGAAAACAAACATCCCCACATGCTGAGGAGGAGCCCGGCCTCCGACAGCGGGAGACGACATGGATCACGAATGTGAAATGGCCGTGGGGCGCATTATCTATGAATGAGCTCCGACTACGTTTTCATCGGGAGTACGAGGTACTCGCACAAATGCAGGCGGTGCCTCCGCCTTCATTAATATGGGATCTGTGCCCCTCGGTGACACATTGTTATTAACTGGCAGCGAGGAGCCTTAAAAAGCATCCAGTGAGTCAGGTTGCTCTCTCGCTCCATTGGTTGATGTAAAGGCAGTGTTCGCCCTCGTTCTTCCTCCTTTTGTCTGTTTACATATTTCAGTTTGGTCTGAGGCGACTCCATGATTTACATTTAAATGAGATGCTCGCGCCCGTATCATGCATTCCTTTATAATCCCTCAAAATTGTGTTTTTTATTAAGCCGGTGAAATCCTCCATTAAATGATACATCAAAGTATTTGCTGTTGCGCTGCCGATTAATAGGATTGGACTCCACCGTGTCATGGAATAATTGTTTTTATCTGTGGTTAAATACAGGAAAGTCGCAGATTTGAAAGTTTTATTTTGAAAAGCCACTTGACAGTCGCCCCATGCACGACACATATTGTGGCCAAGGAGCCTTGTTCGTATGAGAGTGCGATAATATCTGTCATCATTCATTTCTGCCTGACCTATTATTTGTATCGTCCTGGCGCTGAGTGTTTTATGTGGCGCTGTGAGGGGGGGGGGGGGGGGGGGGGGGGGGGGGGGGCTGATATTTACGCTGAAGAAGGGGATATCATTGGTTCATCATCTGGATGATGACTGATCCGGGTTGTGGGTGAGAAACAGTGAGGAAAGGAGGTCGGGTGGTTCCAGCATGTGACTGTTATTAATTGATTTGACATTGACCGGCACTTCAACAAAGTCAGGAAAGTATTATACAGACATTCATGGCCACCAGAGGATGAGCCCTAGCGCCACCAGCAGGTGAAGTGAAGATCCAGAGTTTGGCTGAGGGCTCCTATATCCTGTTGGTGACCTGCTGATTGAATCAAATGAATAGATTTTCTAATTATTTTATTCTATTTTATTCTATTGCACTTATTCTGTGCATTGTGTTTTTATGACTTTACATTCACCCGAATGTACATATTATAATTTACATAGGGAGAGGCTCCTTTTTATGGCGGCGGACATGTTCTCACCACTAGGTGTCACCAAGTCCTACACTGTATCTTTGAATCTCTCACTGTTAGTCCTTCCTGCATCAGGGCCTTCTAAAAAATAACAAACCTGTAAATATAACATCAGGCTGGATAATTTGTGCTTAATTCCACTTAGCAGAAATGTTAGCATGCTAATGTGCTGTATATAATTACATCTTAAAACATTAGCATACTGATGTTGTTACCATGAGGCTGCATTTAGCCTTGCACACACACAAACACACACACACACACACACACACACACACACACACATACGCACACACAGGCTGCACGCTCACACACATGAAATCCAATACTATGCAATTAAGTGATCACCCTGTCAGACGTATTGACACAAACTGCCTGTTTCCTGTGCAGCTCCATATAATCGCACCAGAGCTCAGACTCCCCCACACACACACCCCACACACACTCGCACACACACTCGCACACACACACACACACACACACACTCCTCTACCCACCACCACAAGCCCCTCTCATCTCCACCTCTTCATGTCCACTGTACTAAACTTTGCATGGTGGCATCATGTGCAGTGCGAGGGGAGGAGCCTCTGAGGCCCTGAGGAGGAAGTTGTGGAAAGTACCTGCGACATGATTTATGATTGAATTAGGTGCAAACACTTGAAAATTGCTTTTTCATTATGGCCTAATGGCTTTTAATTGGGAAACACAGAGGTGAAAGTGCTTTGATGGAGGAGCTGTATGTACGCGTTGTGTCTCAACCCAGAGAGGATTTGATTCATCAGTCGAGTTGTATACATTTGATTCCTGCAGTGAATGTAAATGTTTGTTTTTTTAAATACATGACTGTAAACATTATTTTCTGTTTCCTGTGTAATTGCAAACTGTGGTGAACACACTTGCTTCTGTTCCTTGCACCGTGATGTATTGCAGAAGAAATACGAGAGTACAAATGGTGCAGTCTCCAGAAGCAAAGTGTCTCATCCCATAATTTCTGAGGGATGGAGGGGGGGGGGGGGGGGGGGGGGGGGGTGTTGTAGCCACATTCATCACAGAAGACACACGTTAGCCGTGTCTGTGAGAGTTGAGAATATGAATATGCACCATGTTTAATTCAGGCAATTATCCTCATCTGGTCGTTTCATTTTAGCTCTGATGAACTTTAAGAAATGTGCTGAGTTATAAATTGAAGCATCACATGAATGGGCCCACATGAACATCATATTAGTAATATGAGATACAATATACGACATGGATCAGAGGCATTAGAGTGAGATTTACTGCTCAGTGGTGTTGGAATCCAGCACCACATTGAATGCACAACAATGTGCACTGTACTCTACAGACTTTCAATGCATCTTATATCGAAATAAAAATGTAATGCAAGACTCTAAAGTATATGAAAAATGTATGTATTGTACATTATTAAATGCACTTTATTAATTTATGCCGCTTTAAATCTTACACACTGTAACTTTAATGGAAAATGCTGCCTTATTGTTTACAACTGCAATTATTGATCAAAGTCGACTCTAATAAAAACAAACTAATCTGTGAACATATTGGATCATGCGTCAATGTGGTAATACATTTTGAAAGCAGTATTAAATGGCTTTAAAATAAGACAAGTAAAGGTACAGTGTGTTGAATTTTGTAAAATTGAGATGTGTGTATGTGGTGGACTTCAGTTATCATAGAAACTCACAGGTGCTATTTTAAAAGCATGGTGGTCCAACATGGCCACCTTCATAAAGACGAGCCACCCAAGATGTAAATATAAATGCCTCATTCTAATGAAAAATGTAGTTCATACATACTGAATCCTACACAATGTCCAGCTAGGTTTTTCAAAATAAAGCGACTTTACATGTCCGTCACACAGTATGAAAATCACTAAAAATGCAAATCTGAAATTTCACACACGTGCGATCCTCCGCCTGACCTTGAGACGTGTCGTTAATACGAGTCGCAGAACTTCTAATGAAATGAAGCAGTAATTTGAATCCATGATTTACAGCTTCGTTTATCAGCCTGGAAATGCCACAACATTAATATTTCCTTTATTTTCCTCCATAATAAATATGTTTGGGTGTGAAGGTGGAAGGTGTAATTTAAAAGAAATGACACCAGGGGGAGGGGTGGGGGTAAATAAATAAACAAGCATCCTACGGCTGTAACACCGCAATCCTGCCCCCTGTGGGTGTCAGACTATCATTACAGGCCTCAAGAGAGGAGGAGCTATCAGTTATTTCTGTGACTGAGAATAATACCCGCACAGGTGTCGTCTTAAGTCATCTTCGGAATTCAATTCTGCACAGCCAATGAGCATCAGCCCTCTATTTACAGATAGTGACATGTAATGTATTTACTCATTTCTGTAAGCAAATGAGGCCAGTAAAACAGTTATGGCTGGGGCAGGATGGGGGGGGGGGGGGGGGGTTCCATTATGCTCCTGTTGAAATTGTGGTGGAGTTGTGGGATGTTGTTATTCGGGTCAAAGTTTGAGGCGGAGCTATTTTGTCACCCCGGCGCCGACGCACTTTCATCACTTCATGACGGCCTCTGTTTATTTCCATATAAATAAACCACATCCATTTAAATTGAATTTAATCTAGTGAACGGTTTATCAGCAAAATCCTGCCATTACTTATGAAAATAAAGAAAATACTGCCAATAATAACCAGGTTATTTTGTTGTTTAGTTCCTGTTTGGCTTGTGGATTTCCTCCCGTGCACCAAACTGGAGACAATAACAGCCAATTATCATCTTTCATTGTTTTCAGCTGAGATTCCATCAGAGCCACGAGGCCGTGACTCCGCTGACCTCATCACTGGGATGAAGGCGTCTGAGCTGGTGCCAGCTCTTCCTCCGCAGTGTCTCTCAGAAAGGAAAAGGTCAGTGTTAATCACAGGGAGCATAATGATCCATGAGCGGCCATTTCAGCTTTTCCATCTTGGGGAATTATGCATCACACGCCGTCCTCCTCTGTCTCCTCCGTCTCCCCAAAGAAGCTGAGCGCACATTAAATGTGGATCATGTCGGATTATGTGGAAGGCCTTGACATATTTCGACACATCACATTCCGACTTGTAGCCACCGAGAGCCAAAGATCACATCCAGATAATAGACGGCAAAGATGGGTCAACCTGAAGATAAAAATCCCTCCAGCGCTTTATTTTGAAATTTTCTGATTAATCATCAAAGTTAGCTCACTCCCCCTTCACCTGCTTTTGTCTTCTCTGCAACAGGTGCAGCACAATCCATCACTTTCTCTCTCTCTTTTCTCTGCTGATATGAACATCTGTGTCAGGGTGAGTGTCTGATGTGAGGAGAAGAAGTAGAAGAAGAAAACCGAAGCCACGCAAAACCTGCTGCAAACTACAGACTCTGAGCGCCGGTGGGCGGCAAATATGAGTCTGGTATTTTGATTTTTGGAACAGATAAAAGGAGCTGGTGAGTGGTTTATCACAAGTGGAACAGTTACACTGCATCAACCATTCAAAATAAGATCCAAAATGGGTGTGAATGCTTTTAATGATTGCCAATCTGCTGACTGTGGCCACCAGGGAGGCAGCGCGGAGACTAAAGGAGGACAATGTGTGTTCAGGAGGAAGCAGGAAGTGACACAGCCACCTCTAGTTTAATTAATCTGGAGATAATGAATGCCGACAAGGGACCGACAGGATTAGAAACCATTTAATAATAAGTGCTGTCGTTAAAAAGTGGGATGTGCGACTTCATATAAACACAAAATATGATGTGTTCATCTCCTCAGTGAGATAATGAGAAGATGAGCTGCACTTTAGTTTGAATTCAAATTTCAAAAAGTACGAATGAGTCCGACACAAACTTCCTGTTTTCTCTCTCCCTGAGAGTATGACTATGATTAATGTTAGACATGTATATTTACATCAGGAGCAGTTCCTTAAGAATGTACCTTTAAGTGGCGCAAAACTACCAATATCTGTCCTCACTGAAAAGAGCCTGAGTGGCGCAACCTTGTGTCAGTGCAATGCAGTTTCTACGTCAGGCTCCACCTATCACAGGTATAGTCTCATCTGTCGATCATTATGTTTGATCCACTATTCATTGTATCACATCACAAAGGCATTCTCTCTCATTTCTTAGTTCTTTTTTAACCTCCGTTAAATGTAGCAGGACTTGATAAAGGTTCATGCTAAACCAAATCGAAGCGTCCTCTCATGCCTTAATTCTTCAAATCCAAACAGTCATAAATTGTCTAACTTGATTACTTTTGGATTGATGGTCCTTTGAGGAAATGGACAAACGGGATAATGAGCAAATGATTGAGGGTCATTTGGGTGAACTCGTCCTTTAAGAGCTGTTGGAAGATGTCCTCCATGTCTCTACGTTATGTCAGTGCGGCAGATGTTCAGTCTCTACAGTCACTGACAGACAGGTGCCACTGAGAGTCTGAGCTCTTAGCTGAGTCACAGGCGGCTCCTGCATGTGTTCATTAGCAAATGCTCGAGAGGCTTATCACTGTGAATGGCCTCATTAGTGATAGGGATTAATATAAGGCAGGTTCATTATTGAGACAGGCGGCCGAGCGCGCCGCCAGAATGGCAACAAGGCTGGCGGCGTGGAGCGGCTGTGGCCTCCGGTGTCGTTTCAGCCCCCACAACAAAAGACTCAGCAGCTTTTGTTTTATTTCTTTTTTCTGCAGATGACACGATGATGATGAAGGATGAAGGGGAATAAAAACACTTGTTGGAAGTGTAGGAGGATAAAGAACCCTGACATGTTCCTTTGTGTTTTAATAAATGATTCTGCTATTATTTTACAATGCAGGTGAAGCCGTGCATGGACGCCTGATTGGTGGCATTTTAATTGTAATGGCTTCCGCTGACATTGGTGGATTATGGTTATAAATCACAAGCAGGAAGTGGCACCATAATGGATTGGTAGCATATGTGAGAGCTGCAGAACTACATCTAATATTTAATGTATACAATAACATTATTATTATTATTATTATTATTACAATTATGGATAGTAGTAGTAGTAGTGGTATCACTATTATCATTATTATTTTATATTATTACGTGATATGTGACATTGGATAATAATTCATTATTATTAAGTGGTGAAGTTAATGCACCTTGATCGCCCCCTAGTGGCATTTTCAGAAAGTATATACAAATGAGGTAGAATTAAAGTGTTGGAGAAACAACACTGAAAATCAAAACAAAACCGTCTTGATCGCCCCCTGGTGCCCTTTAAAAATATGATAAATCATGATAATTGGTTACGAGCATATATTAGTGTCATTTTACCTCAAATAAACCAGTTTTACATTCAAATAATAAAAAGTAAGCAACTGCAAAACTCACTTTTATGAGAATATGTTGTCACAGAGGGCAAGTAAAGTCGTACATCTCGGCACAATCTCACAATGAAGTTTCATTTGCCAGAGAAAGATTTCATTTTCAGATCAGACCCTGGTATTGTGCTCGTTGAAAACTTCATCTCTCGCGTCAACATGGGTATTCTGATTGTAGCTCTCAACTATTCATGGGAGAAACACCCTCCTCGCTTTGCGTTCGTGTGACTCGGTGCCGCTGGTGGGCAACCGACCGCCGGCTCGTCCTGTGCCAGTAACATGCAGAGAGAGAGAGAGAGGGCGGCGCTGCTCATGCCTGTGCAACACATTAAATATTGAACCGCTATCGTGTGTTCTCTTATTCATTAAATATTCCTCCAAGCACGGTTTTAGAGTTGAAAAGTGTTCAGTGGAGCGCGTTGTTTTCTTCTTCAGACGCGGGGCAGTGAAATACCCATGGGGTCAGAGGAAGCTCTGCAGATGGCAGAGAGGAGCAGTGTGTGGCTCTAACCCTCCTCCTGCTCCTTCATGTATCTGCCTCACTTCATGTGACTGCGTTATTCCACAGAGCGTTTAACACTGTCATCATGCAGCTCCGCTGAGGCCTGTGAGCAGCTTTACAGCAAAGTCAGGAAGACTTTGTCCAACATCACATGCTGTTTATACAATTTAGACTGTTAAAAGTAATCTATTACATTCCGAAAGTAGTTGCCGTCTTGCTGTATCACACATACAGTGACATAACCGGCCAGGTTTCTGCCTGTTAAAGGTGCAGTGTGTAAGATTTCGGTCATTTTTGTCACTGCTAAAAACATTACAAAACAATGACATACTGAAATTGTTATCAATTTATGATAAGCTAAATATACTATTTTCCCCATTACCCTTAAATGAGCGGATTAATATATATTTACATGAAGTGGGGGTCCTCTTTACTTGGGGCGGCCATGTTTTTACAGTGCTAAAAGTGGTCGCATTAAACCTTTTGAGTTTTCATGACGACTGAATTCTACCATAGGTTTTCCTGCATGCTCAGATGGGTGAGGGTGAGGTGATGGATACAACATGCAACTTCACCGCCAGAGGTCACCATACGATACACACCTTACACACACTGCATATACTTGAATGAGGCCTTTCTACAGTAGTTACATCAGGAGTAGAGCCTCTCTATGGAGGAGGCCATGTTGATCCACCAAGTTTTAACAGTAGCCCTGAATGAGCATAGTCAGCACATTTTATTGAAGCCTGCAACAGATGCTCCCGTGGAAGGGAATGGTGAGGTGAGTTCAGCATGCAAACCCTACACATTGCACCTTTAAGGTCCAGCGAATATATTGGGCTGGTTAGTGAAGTTGATCTGCTGGAAATTGGTGTGAGGTGATATTCATAGAAGGGGTTAGAGACAGAGGTGTGTGTGGCTGCAGCCCATCTGCTTACTGCACACACACACACACACACACACACACACACACACCTTCCCACAGACTGCAGTCAGCCTGACTCTGCCAGTTAACAGCCTCTCCAGCACCAAGACTCCTGCCACGTCTCTGCAGCCCACATGGTCTGCACTTAGGTCCATCAAGTATAAATATATTCACCTTGGCAACAACCAATCACTGGCCAGCTGTTTATCAGAAGGAAGGCATCGAATACAGAAATGCTCAACGCTAATAAGGACTTTTCAGACTTCAGCTTTGATACACCGGTGGAGCCTGCGAAGCCTCCACTTCAGACACAAATGCATATTCACCCTGAACGCACTGAGCAAACACGTGTCATTCACGTCTAACATGTCCAAATTCATCTTAACACGATCCCACCACAGCCTCCTCCTCCTCCTCCTCCTCCTCCTCCACCTCTGTGAGCCGCCGGCCATCTGTGCTGGCAAAGGGAGTTTATGAGCCGCTCTAACTGGAGGCCCATGAAAACCTTGCCTGCTTCACTGCGTCTTGGCCCGGATGCTGAAGTGAAATATTTGGCCAGATGAAAACATGCAGATGTGATGTGGCTCCAAAAACTGGAGGAAACCGGAGCCAGGGCGCAAACGCCGGGAGACAGAAGAGAGTCAGGACGTCACTTGGATTATTCAGCGATCAAAAAGTGACATTTAGAACTGAAGTGGCAACCGCAATTGTGACAAATATGCAGACGAAGCAAATGCGTGTGTGTGTGTGTGTTTGTGCCTGAATGAACCAGTTCCAACACAAGACAGGAAATAATACTGATGGAGATACTGAAATGATACTAAATAATGTAAATCATCACATTTATTCTAGTTGACAGACATTTGTGTTAATGTAGTTAATTAGAATTGTACTACTCATATACTCAATACTCACTCATCCTCATAATGCATTTGGAATATCAAGTATGTGATTAGTGAATAATATGCTAATGATCACTGAATCTCATCAACTGACTCAAATTGGAAATTTTCATATCCACTCTGTCATGTGTCCTAAAACAGCACCAAGTCAAATTATTTCAATTTTCACAAATGGGGAATAGCAGTGTCACTTGCCCTGACACTAATACCCTGAAAAAATGCCCTATGCATAGTGGTAGAAATAATACCCCGCGACCCAGAACACTGGATAGATAGTAGATGATGCCATGACAGGACAAATGGAGAATAAAACATCATTGGTTTAGAATGGGACCTTTTCGTTTACATTTAGCGAGGCGGCCATCTTGCACCACCATGTTTTCACAACAATCCATAATTGTAACCGGTGAGGTGTAGAACCCAATCGCAGCACAAAAGGCAGGACACCAAAGTATAATCAAGTTCTTCACTGTAGCAGGTGGACGATACAGCAAACAGTAGGGCACAGGCAAAAGGCGAAGTCAGGAGGCAGAAAACGAGACGGTTACCGAGTACAGAGGAATCAGGCTGGTCGGGAACAGGCAGGGTCAGAACCGGGAAGTCAGACAGAGAATCGCTGGAAAGTACGGCAGAGCACAGAACAATCTGGCAATGTGAGTGTGTGTGAGAGTGGTTTAAGTAGTCCATGGCCGATGAGGGTGATGAGTAGCAGCTGGGTAATGGGAGTGTCCCAGAAAGAGCAGGAAGGCCGGAACGGGGGGGGGTGGAATCATTTCATATTTTGTGCTTTAGAGTGGGGGGGGGGGGGGGGGGGGGGGGGGATGAGTGAAGAGATAGAGTTGTGACAATAGTGGAAACCTTCTCGAGCTGTGAAGATAAGTGAAGGCTAACATAGAGGAGGAGAGGTGTATTCCTTGATGCCACTAGATGCAACACATTCTAACTTTTATTAGATGTCGTCCGGCCTCCTCCCGTCTCCTCTTTGCTCCGCCCCTGCACACAGGTGATCAACGCATGAGCGCCGTGACATTTCCAGTAAAGAGGGTCAGGCCGTGTCGCTGCCAATGAAACATCCCATCCCTAATAATTCGGCCTCTGCCACAAAGCGTGACTCTGTGAAAAGGCTGAAATAATATTACAACGCCTGACACTGATCTCCCTGCTCAGCCTGGCAAATGTCAGTGGATATTCTGCCCGTGTGGAGTCATTTAAGAAGCGTCAGATGGCGCCGTGATTCATGTCGTAGCCTGACATTTCCCTCACGCCGCGTTCGGGAGGAATTTTTTTAACGACTGTTGAAATGAAGGTCTGAAAACATAAAAACAACAAAATGCCAAAGGGCCGAGTGCAGAGGGATAAGGGATTAAATTAAATTTTTCATTTGGATGATAACACTCTCCAAGCATGATTTTTACAAGCCGCGGCTCAGGCCAAGGTTTCGCTGGTGCGACGCACGCGGCATCAGAAATGGATTCCCTGCCGCTCTCTCAGCTCACCTCACGCTTTAGCTCCAGATGCTCTCACTAACGTCATGGTCTCACACAAACATAAAGCAGTAGATGCAGCCACTGAAAACACACCTACGTCCTCGTATCACTGCTTCAAAGTCAAGCGTTGCTTGAGCACATTTTTTGCATTAATGCAGCAGAGTGTGGGGGGGGGGACCCTATGTGGACCATTGGGAAGACTGATGGTTAGCATTATGTCAAACAGGCCATTAGGAGAGCGCCGTGGATCATACACAAATGACTTAATGATCATGAGGTGGCGTGGGAGTGGGAGGGGAAGATGGCTGTTTCTATCTGGCAACGCTAAACCCCCGCATTTAACGCCCTCCACTCACGATAAATCACCGCCACCGCCGCTGCTCGTCCACTACTGCGTGCTCTCAACCACCAAACAGCGCCCGTCAGCGTTCTCCTCCTTCTACCTGTGAAAACATCTTCCTCCATCGTCTCACTTGTAGCAGCACTCAAAAGGCAGCGGAGCAGCTCAGTCATTCAGAGAGGAATGGCGGGGGAGTGGGGGGGCTCTATCCGTGATCTATGTTGATGACGCCGACTCGGGAGCACCTACAGTCCTGCAAACTCCATTTGCGGTGACCTCAGTCGTGACCCGGTCTCACACCGCTGGCTCCGATAGACACCATCGTTTATCGGAACGCATCCTCAAATTGGCCTCATGACGGCGACGAGCACTTTGCAAATGAGTAAATCAACAACTACAGATGTGTGGAAACACACGGACAGATGTGATTATTGCAGAGGGGGTGGGGCTGCTGAGGGGGCGGGGCTCCTGAAAGGGAGACGCTATTGCTCATAGTGGTGATATGTGTGAGTGCCTCTCCACCAGGTGTCCTCCAGCATGGCGGCAACATTAAAGGCAATACATTAGTCACTCTGCAAAGTAGCTCTATCTAATGTAAAGTATCAGCTGAGTGTATAAATGTGAAGTGTCGCACATTATCTCATTTAGCTCCAGCTCATACTGTGTTTGAAGTATCCTCCATTAAGTGTGTCTACTATGAGGTCATAGATGGATTTTGTACACAGAAACATGGGAGTTAAACTGAGCATAGGGAGGAAGGAAAAAGGAAGGAAGGAGACAGAGAGGGTAGAAAGGGAAGGAATGGGGGGAAGGAGGAGAAACGGGACAAGAAAAGACAGTAGGGATGAGGGAAAGAGAGATGAAGGATGAAGGGATGGAATAAAGGGGAGAGGGGAGGTGGGAGGGAAGGAATGAAGGAAGAATGTAAGGATGGAGGGATTAGGAAACAGGAAGAAATGACAGGAAACAAGGAAACAAAGAACAAAAATGAAGGAAGCAAATGGGTAAGACAGTAAAGACAAAGGGAAGGAAAGAATGGGAGATGTCATTTTGTATTTTTAGATTAAGGACTAAACTAAGTGCATCAGAGTTGAATTGGTCCACCTCATGGACCTCATGACACTGTCCAGCTGTTACAGAAGGATCACATCTCTTTGATGTGCATCTGCATCAAACCTCCATCCTGAGGCACATGAGTCCAAACAAGTGCTGCTTTCTGTCCACTTTGGAAATGACTGAGCAAATTCAATCTCATCTAAACGACTTCAATTAATACTTGATGTAATCCAATTTGAGGAAGTACCACGTGGGGCCATCACTCATGTACTGTAAGTACTCTGTATTCAGGATGGGTACCAGCCCACAGACGATGAACATGCTCCGGGGTCCTATTGTTTGTGGCCTCCTCCTGAAAACAGGGGAATTTATTCATTGGCTGCTCCAATTATCACACGTGACCCTGCTCCCTTCAGACGCACCCTGCATGTTTCCATGCTGAGTTCCAATATTTCCTCACGCAAAGTTCCACTGTTTATCTCCTCTTTCCACTTCTTGGCAGGACGGCGTCGCCTGAAACCCAAAACTAATTAAATCCTGACTGATGAGTGAGAGAGTCTCAGAGTGACCCAGTGGGGGGAGCCAGGGGGTTTGTTCATTTTTATATTATTATTATTTTGAAAATTGGCACAACGTCTTCAACTGAATCACCAAATTAATTTGTGAAGGGGGGGGGTGGAGGTTGGTTTATTATTTTCTGGAGGGAGCCGGAGTCAAATGAGGGTGCTGCTGTCAAATCAACCCATCAACGTGGGCTCCCCTCGGAAGGCGTTTGATTGGAGGAGGAGGAGGAATCGATTCCAATGTTCTCGCTCGGAGAGACGCAGCGTCCACATGCCAGAGCTTTACAAAGAGGGTGATGCTGGAGGCAGCATCACTGTAAAATTTTATATATATATATATATGCCTCATAAAGCAGGAGCAACACTAGAATACATCTTTTATATCTGCTGATTTCGGCATAATGAGTCCCTCACTGGCTCATTCTTTATGAATGACAGCTCAAGTGAGCCACATCTGAGCAAACAACAGCCAATGTGGCAGAGAGACACGCCGCTGCCACCACATTATATAGCTGCGTGTTTACATTAAAAAGTTACACATGAGTTATTGAGCAGATGCCCCGCCCCCTCTCCCTACGCCCCCATTGCTCCAGGCACAGTCAACAACGCATGGATGAGAAATTCACTTTGCTCATGGAGTTTGTGTCATTTTTGTTTTCTACATCTGGTCAATCTTCATCTGGGGTCGGAGTTGAGCGTTTTAAAGAGAGACTGTGGTTAAAGGGACATTTCTCCAACTGTATACGTTAAAAACTGAATATAGCAATACGCACTGAGGGTTTACACTTTACATTTGAGTTCAGCCTCCACAGATAATGTTCTATATGAGGTCTGTCGCAGCTGCTCATCAACCACAGTGCCCTCATTGGCCAGAGGATGGAATAGGCCTTATGATGCCTTCATGGATATTTCCCATGATCCAAAACTTTGTACCAAATATACCAAACTCTGTTCATAGCTCTTCATATTTACATGATTCCTCATGAACTATTGGAGATAAAGTTGAATTTTTAGTTGGAATCGAGCATTTTTAAATGTTCTACAGTTACTTAACAATGACCCTGCAGGACAATTTGGAATTAGCGGCTCACCTTTGTTCTTTGAATTCAAAGTTAATTCACTGTCTTATAAAAGCTGCTATTCAAAGGTGAGAACAAGAGGCTGCTTCCATGTGCGAATCCATTTCCAAACAATAGTCTTAGAAAGACGTATTAGTCACTATTCTTTGTCCTGTCTGTAATACACTCTCCATCAACGTACATTTATGGAAAAGACGGAGAACACCATCTGAGATTTGTTCTGAGGAGAGAAGAGATTCTTGTCTCAGAGCAGCAGGAAGTTTGTGCAATTAAATATGTTTTAATACTTCTGAAATCTGAACTTTGAAATCTTAAAGAGAAAAGAAACTCTTTACAAATTCAAAATGATACACATCACATATATAATACAGCACTTATCAGATCATCTGCGTAGAGAGGGATAAGTAGGGTGGGTCGGTTGATGTCAATATTCACTGCAACAGCCAAGTAATGTAGCTTGGCATTGTTGTGCTAATGAGGCTTTTTTCGAGCAAAAACAACAAAGTGGTCAAACAGCAGTACTGCAGGTTATATGTCATATATTCAGTATCATCTAAGCAGAGGTTAAATTCAGGCTCCGGCCTCCAAAAACAAAAACACAAGCGATGAACAAATTGTAGGTGGAGCGACTGAGATTCCGCTCGTGTCGGATTGCCAATTATGAGTGTGTGATTATACCGATCGCTTTCAAAACAACCCCACCCCTCCCTCCCCCCTGCACATACTGAATGTTGTGCTGTCACTGCAGCACGTTTAATTAACAGCAATCAGGCTGTAATTTCTGCCTCTCAACCAGTCATCTCACAATCATGCAAACACAGAGGCCCTCGTTGCCTTTTATTGGAGACATTAAAACCCAATTCATCTGCATGCCGCCTCCTGTTGCTATGAAATATTTCAAATTGTAACCTAAGAATATTTTTTTAAATGTCGCGATAATGTTGAGCCTGGAAATGTCAACCAGAAACAAGACAAATAGGAACAAACTGTTTGACAGCTGATCGTTTATGTCCTGGCCAGAGACATTTGCAGAGTTATCAGGAGGAGCCAGAGCTGCTGTGGAGTCTGGGTGTGGTTCAGAAATGCAATTTAAAGTCCATCATCTCCTGTGTGTTCCTCTGTGGTGTGTGCACCAGATGTGGAAGCTGACTAGAGACTGAGTAATGTCACTGGTTAGATAAGGTATCATTACACAATGTGGGTTTGTTACACGCATCATAGGGTCAGAGGGGGCAGGGGGTTGTCACTAAAATCTACAGAATGAACCTTTAACTATATTCACAACATCTAATGCAAACATCTCACACTCATAGAATTGAAAGATATTTCGAGCAATAAGGGGTTTACAGTGATCAATGGTCAAGTTGCCATAGCAACCCCAGCCAGGTTTTCTGACACCACCCCCTCCTTTTATTAGGGAGAGAATGATCTATGGCACGGTGATTGGTAGTTTCTATTGACATCCATCATCTCTGTTTCCATTTAGGTGTGTTGGTGTAAATATTCAGCCTCCCAGCAAAACATCAGGACTAATCTGTGGCTGGTGCCCGTGTGTGGTGACCTCTGTGAGGGCAATATTACAGGCTCTGACCCTGAGCTGATCCGCTGATCTGATCATTTATTTTTCTTACTCTGGCTGGACACGCCACCTTTGGAAACACGCAATAAATAAAAATAGCTTAAAGTTGAAGACTGCAGATTGATGAATAGAAATCACGTAGAGCAGAAAATAGCAGGAGCAAAGGAACTGCAATACCTTTAAATGAGGTTTTGACAATTCTTGAGAAACCTTCTAATAATGTGCTGATAATAGAAAACTTCAGAAGTTCAGTTCACAGTAATTCAGACAACAAATATTATGTATTGACTTTGTAAATTGATTTTTCCATTAATTTGAGGCTGTTTGTGTAAAAGAGAAATCAATTGCACAAACATCACACAAAAAATGTTTGAGTCATGAGTCAGAGATAAATTATGTTTTAGTTTGTTTCCTCATTTGTCTTTTGTTCTGCAGCAATTCTAATAATGTGGTGGTGATAAATAAAAATCCAAATATCCACAAGGTTTAAAAGACAATCCTGGATGATATTTAGCAAGTGTTGATATTTAAACAGGTAACCACTTCAATCAATCTACATAGTTTAAGATTTACACACGAGTCTGGCTGTGCTGAATTCCAAAGCAGGCACAACCCTGCATGAGTAAGGTGTACCTAATAAAGTGGCCACTGAGTGTAAACATATGTTGAGGCTTACGAGGCTCGTATGCAGGTGAATGACAGGTCTAATGTGACGGGAGACAACACAGAAATGTGTCTCTCAGTGAGGTGTCCTGTTTCAGCACCATGGACATCTCCATAGAGTTACCACCAGAGACTGTATATAAAGATGGATGTAGCATCCGTGACGTAACCCGTTGGTTTCAGCAGAGTGGTTTTGTGGCGAGTAGTGGGCAAGTCCCTTGTCGCCATCTTCAAATCAAATCAAATCAATTTTTTTTTATTAAGCCCGCATTTACAAATCATAGTTTGTCTCACAGGGCTTCACAGGGTGGGTAACATCCTCTGTCCTTAGACCATGTGTCAGCAACCTTTAACAAAAAAGAGCCATTTGGACCCGTTTCTCACAGAAAAGATAACAGGGAGCCACAAAACCATTTTGACATCTAAAATGAAGATGAACAATTTTATACATTCTCCATCTGTGAACGGCTTGCCTTGCCTGGCTATTTCCTGGGCGGCTACAAAACTAGCATATGCAATTGAATTTGATCATCCACTTCTTGAAACGATTTTAGCTTATATCAACCTTTCGCATCAGTTCCAAAAAGGCTTTTTTCTCTCATCTCCATCCGAATATCTTTCAGCAAAGGTTTTGCGTTTATTCTGTGAATGTCTTACTACATTTGACTTTTTGTTGTTTGTCAATTTCTCACCACATATTAAACATACTGGTAAACCAGTCTCATCAGCAGTGAAAGCAAATGAATCTGCCCGTGTAGAATTAAACGCTGTTTTCTTCAGAAATTTTTTTTTTGTCCATGTTTGGATTACCAGGGTTTGAAAAGCTCAATAAATCGCAGGCCCACAGGTGTTGCACATCGGCGCGTGTGATGTAGATTTTCAGCAAGAAAAATATTATTTTTAAACATCATATTTATATAATCATTTTAATGTAACAAGATCACTATAATCTCCAAATTTATGATTCCATAAAAAAAATTAAGAAACTATAATAGAATACATTTAAATTGAATATTCATTATTTATTTTCCAAAGCCACAGGGAGCCGCTGCAGAGGGATGAAAGAGCCACATGGGGCCCCAGAGCCGCGGGTTGCCTACCCCTGCCTTAGACCCTCAGCAAGGGGGGGAAAAAAACTTTTAACAGGGAAAAAAAAGAAAAGGTAGAAACCTTAGGGAGAGTCACAGGTGAGGGATCCACTCCCAGGACAGACAGAATAAATGTTGCATAGAATGTTTAATAACAACACACACATCATAAATGAAACTGTTTAAATGTCCATTCTTGGTTTAAGTCCATCTCGATCTCTGGGTTCATCACGGCTCATCCGCGTATCTAGGACCCACTGTCAGATTGGTCATTGGCTTGAGACTTAGGAATGCCGGTGTCCTCGTCACCCTCTTCCTGAATCCTAACTCCTCCTGGTTCCCGGTTCATTCAAACACGGGCAAAGAGGCGGCGCACACACAGAACTGTGGGTCGGCACGTGACACACATACATAGGTACATTAACTACCTCCTGATGGTAGAACACTTCAGCACCATGGACAGATCCATATAATTATCATTGGTGAACAACCTCCTCTGGTCATAGAACATTTCAGCACCATGGACAGATCCATATAATTATCATTGGTGAACAACCTCCTCTGGTCGTAGAACATTTCAGCACCATGGACAGATCCATAGACATACCAGTACATAACCACCTCCTCTGCTGGTGGGACATTTCAGCACCATGCACAGCCCCAGGGATTTTTAACATGAATTTACTTAAACCTCAATTGACAGAGAGTATAACAGGTAAAGGCGGGTAACCCGTAATATCTAGTTATGACAACATATAGGGAGCCACCAGGAGTCACAAGGGAGTCTTCAAAAAAGTGTGTGTGAATGGGTGAATGGCAAAACTGTACAGTCACCATCCCCAGTAGACTTGACTGATAGGCTCCGCAGCCATTCTGCAGTCTGTCATTTCAGATACCTCCGCTACTTCTCTACGTGCAGCAAACTTCTTTAAAAACCTTCGGAGGCAGAGTGCTGCGCCCACCCACTCACGCCCTGCGCTTTCATTTTGTTTACCATCCTGCAACAAAAGCAATAGAGGCGATTGCATTGGGGAGAGTGAATCAATCATGCTCTTTCTACTGTGAATGACTGTCCCATCGTTGGCTTATACCACACGGGGCCGAGGCATCTTTTATCTTCATCACATGGGGATGCATCACAGACGCCTCTGAGCTGTGGCTGCTGGGGGCCACTCCCTGTCAGGGCTCCGGTCAGCTCAGGTCAGGTCTGCAGGGAACTGCACTGGGACTTATCTTCATTATCGGTATTTATATTTCACTTATATACGACTGGCACTTGGTGTATCAAACTGCATGAGGTGAAAGGGACAACTTGCCAGACTTAGTACTCTGTTCCTGAGAGTAACAGAATTAACGTTGATATTTTTTTTCTATTTATTTATTTATCTTATTTTAATGAATTTAAAGTATTTAAAGGATGTATCATCATTTTACTGTTGATGCCCAAGCCTAAGCCATACTTTTCAAGTATGGTAGTATACTAGTACTCTGTGGTACTATACTACCATGTTGGCATTATTTTATTTAGGCAGTATTAGTATGAGTAATGGAGCAATTGTTACAACCTGCATTTTCTTTAGTTAAAGTACGGAGTATATTTCTATTTTTATTCTTTTTGTATTTGTACTGTTTCTACCATCCGGGGCTATTTGCAATGCAGTGTCTTGCCTGTGGACACCTCAAGCTACAAAACAGTGAAACTGGGATTGATCTGCCACCCCTCTGGTTAGTGGACGACCCGTTCTACTTCATGATCAAAGAGAAATTGCTGGTGGTGCACAGAGGGAGTGACTCAGTGAAGGTGTTGATAACCTGACCCAGTGTTTCTGCTGTTTACATTAACCTGCTTTGCCTCAGATCTCTTTAGTTCCTGCGTTTCATCCATTCACTGGCTTTTTATCCATCTCAAACAGCGTCGGCTCCTCTCATGTCAAATTCTCAGCTTGTTCTCAAGCACTACATTTCTTTTGGGCAGCAGGCACCACGCGCTCCCTCGGCCGGCTGAGGTCAGAGTTCCACTCGTTTCAAAAGCTGCCTCCGTTTCCTCACAGCTACAAACACACGAGTTAATTCAGCTGTGGAGCGTTGGAGTAGATTGAGCCTGAGGAGAGGAGGCGCCTCGTAACTGGCCCTAGTAAACCCCACCCGGGCCACAATTCATGTTCCACAGCTTCTATTTAAACCACAGAGACATCACAACTGCCGAATGATATCTTTTTTAACAACCTGCACCCAGATCCAGGTCTGATTCTAACTCTTCCTCATGAGACACTTCAGAGTGAGAGACACTGCTGTGCGACTATACCACCAATCTGTGCGGAGTAATGAGCTGTATTATCATGCAACTAAAAAAAGGGCTATTAGCGACATTGTGTATTTGCCAGATTTAGAGGCAACAACTCAAGCTGATGTTATGCAAATGCAAAGTGACAGCGGAGTGGAAAGTGGCTCCATGCAAACAACACGTGTCACAGTGAGCGATGAGAACCTGGATCTAACGCATACGTATTGACTCTGAGATAGTTTCTGATCATTTAGAGATGATTGTTGATGATAATGACATCTAATGTTGTATTTAGAGGGACATTATGTAGAAATGAGAGACATCTAGAGGTGAAGTTGCACTTCCAAGCATGTAGTGGAACCTTTAAAGCCTGCAGTTATCAGTGAAATGCAAAAGGTGCATTATAGTGGTGGACCTGCTCCTGAGGTGAATCTAAAAGGGCAATGACAACAATCTATTGGACATTCAGGTGACTATAAACAACAATGCCAGATGGCGATATTTTCACCTACATCACACACTGCACCTTTAATGTGCAATATATGATCAAAGCCTAACAACATGAGCAGTAATGAGACTTCCTGTTAACAGGAAGTAAACAAGTCCCTCCATAAACACTATACATCCTGACCACGAATTGACGCTTTTCCATCATATGTTCTCAAATGGCTGCTCTGATGCTTCAACTCAGACCTCTTGTCCTTCATGTTCTAAACATGAAACTTTGTTCAACACGTGACCCTTTCTCTCTCCAAGACATCTCCTGTTCTCCTTACATGTTATTTTTAAACACACAGGTGCGAGCGGTGTGCACTGTCACACAAAGAGAAAGGGACAGCCTGAAATGAATGGGAGTGAGGAAAGTGAGGAGCTGTCAGTTCTGAGCAGACATGACAAGCTTAACCAGCGGTGGGAAGAATGAAAGAATTATGATAAGCTGTCACAAAGCAAAGCAAAGACAACAGTGTTTAGAGTGGAATGATTATAGCGGACAGGAGAGGGGGAGGAGAAGCTCTGGATGTGATTGAGGAAAATGATAAAATAATAACAAGGAACCCAGCCAGTAGGGGGCCACAGACAAAGTACACCTTTACATGTGCAAACCAAGCAGCTGTGGAAGAATGATTGAGGACATGGCCTATTGAGTGACACCTGGGCCATGGATGCTGTGACAGCACCGTGGGCCCCGCCCCAACTCTACTTGTGCTCCGCCTCTTTGCCCATTTTTGGACAAACCAGGAAGTAGGAGAAGTTAGGCATCGAGTGCTACATCCATCTTTGTATAGTCTTTGGTGAAGACCCTGAATCAAACACTAGAGGATATAACATATGTTCACTTTAAAGTTTTGTTAGTTTTAGCCCAATTGTTGTATTGACCTCATCTATGTTTACCAGTTGCTCTTCACTGGTTCTCAGCAGCCGATACTGGAACATACTGGTGATATTGGGCTCTGTATTAATGCTGCTACAGTTCATGCTTGTTTTGGCTGTGGTGGATTTAATGAGCGCGAGCGGGAGTTGGAAAAGAACACTGTGTAAAGCAGAGAGACTCTGCTTGTCCCAGGTGTCCCCACACTGCTAATAGCCATCCTTCGTCCCTGAAAGCAAATATTAGCAAAAGCCTTTTATTTGCCTCCAACAGAGAGAGATTCTCAGCAAGCGTCTCATCTCCAGGATTTACTGAGGTTAATCACTGCTGAGAAGATACCACGCCATTTGTGAGGCTTGTTATTTTGCTTTTGGGCAGAGATGTGAGATCCAAACTCCGACATGTCTCCCGTGTTGTGATCTGCCGCGTTGTCTCTTATCGGCTTATCAGCCACCACTGCCAAGTCTTGTAAGCAGCCAGCTGGTGCCTCAAGAGTTGGCCAAAACTTTTCTCAGCCAAGCGCTTCTCGTTGCCACGGCTGCAGCCAAAACACACATCTTATGGCGGCGGCCAACACAGCATTACAGAGCATGCTGGAAATACATTTGATCTCATATTTAAACTGACTATTTCTAAACGAGTCAGTAGCTCTGTCTGCAAATAACATTATAGCTTTTCCTGTAGCTCCTGCAGTTAATGCTGCATCACTGTGCTGAGCGTAAATGTGTAGAACGTTCATTCACGTAATCACAGCACAGGGGAGTCGGTTTGGAGGCCGGCAATCTAAATGGAATCTGGTGGATTCCCCCTTTAAACGTTTTCCTCACAGGAAGAAGTGATAGAGATCTCACAGCGCAGCAGAGCATCGAGCTCCGAAAGGTGGAAGTTTGTTTTTTTACTTCTCTCATTCGAGGCTGGATTCTATCACTGACTCTTAAAAGTTAATTTCCTTTTATCTGTCTGCTGAAGCTCAGGTAGAGACACAAGTGGAAATCTATTTATCCCTTTAAAACTTTACGTTTTCTGTTGACACGTGATCAAATAAAGTATCTGAAGCAAAAGTCGGTAAGGTGAGAGCAGGGGCTCCAGCAGAGCCATTACCACTCAAACATTACGCACATGTTCATCAATGCCGACGAAGTCTCTCCAAGTCTAAAGTAAGCTTTTTAAATGACTTGTTTAGAAAATCTCCGCCAAAAAATGCATTCACCGAAAGTTGGAGACGAGCAGCTACAGTTCCTCTTTCTCCCTATCAATGATTCTTGGCTGTGGAGCTGGTGTTTGAGAATCCAGGCAACACAAACAACATTAATTCTGCTCCACACACAGTTTGGATCCACTCCCACAGGTTGGGAGGACGGAGCATTCAGTGTTTGAGAGTCAAATCTCTTACAGACAAAGCCTCATTAGAAGAAGAAGTGCTCCTCTGAAACATCACAATGAAATGTGAATCAGTCAATCTGCCCACAGGACTGATGATTTGTGCCAAAATGAGGTTAAATCCTCTGATTCTAACCTTGAGCAAAACAAGAAATCCCGCCAACACCCAGATTTGTTTCCCCCGTCTCTCTCCTTCATCTAACTGCCCACTTAGGTCATCAGCGCGAATGAAAATGCATTCCCCGTTTTCCCCCACATATCGGTCCAGGTCCATCCAGTGAGCCGGCCATGTAATGAGATGGACTGTTGACTCTCACATTGTTAGTGTAAACAGCAGCACTTGTTTGTGCCAAGTTTTTCAATCTGCACGGCTCCACTTATTTATAATTAGCCTGTCATTTCAGCCCCAGGTCACAGCCACTCTGGTAATTACAAAACTAATTTTACAAGAAAGCATCACACACCTCTGTCAACACAACGGCTGAGGTCGAAACTTTAAAGTCTCTCTTTGGATTGAAATCAGCAGGATCCCTTTACTTTGTTTGCTTCTCTCTATCAAACAGATGAGTGACTTCAGGCAGCTAGAAGGTTTTTATTTGGTCTGTCTGGATACAAAGGAAATAAAAATAAGAAAAGACCAGCAGTGAGCAGAAATGACGGTGATTGTAGTACCTCAGTTGACCACCAGGTGGCTTAATTGAATCCCCTGCAGTGGTTAATCTTTAGGACTGACAAAAAAAACAAAGATAGACAGATAGATAGAGACAGACAGACGGACAGACAGATAGACAGGTATATAGATAGTGTGATAGTGTGAGTCTATCTAGGCCCGCACCTCCAGATTCACAAACACCTTCCAACTATCCAAGTGCTATAAGAGTGCTGGACACACAGTAGCTGTGTGTCCAGCCACACCCATGCAATATATCTATATTATTCTAGAGCCACTCTGCTGCACTGTGTACAGTGTGTATTGTACTGTATGTACATTGTACCACATGCTCCTGCTGTAAATATGTTAGATGTATCCACAGATCCTATTTTATTTTTATTACTTTTAATTTTATTTGTATAGACTTTATATTTAGGGTACCCCTGTTGTTTCCCTCTTAGCACCACCAGAGTTGTCCTTCAATCTCGTTGTACATTGTGTATAATGACAATAAAGGCATTCTATTCTATTCTATTCTACTTGAGTAATTTGAGTGTAGTACCTACGACGGACCACAAGAGGACTTTGTAGACCCAGTTACACTCACTTACGCCCTCTGGTGGTTGGATTTTAGCACTGTATGTGAAGTACTTGTGATTAACCACTAGAGGGCATAAAGACTAACTTTTTCTTAAAATGCTCCATTACTGCAGTGTTTATAATTAGCCACAAGAGGGCAACACATTAAGCTAGATCAGTGGTGCCCAATACGTCGATCACGATCGACCGGTCGATCGCATGGGTAGTGTTGGTAGATCGCCGGTAACGTTTCAACTGCCGTTCGTCACACGTCAACACGAGAGAGAGAGAGAGAGAGAGAGAGGGAGAGAGAGAGAGAGAGAGAGAGAGAGAGAGAGAGAGAGAGAGAGAGAGAGAGAGAGAGAGAGAGAGAGAGCGAGAGAGCGAGAGATACAGAGAGAGAGGAGCGCACAGCTGCCGCAGCACGTGAGCCAGAGGTGGCACAGCAGCGGCGGCGCCACGCTTCACCGCAAATGGCCTGAGACGGATACGCCCACACACACGCATGCGTGCACACACACACACACACACACACGCACGCACGCACGCACGCACACACACACACGCACGCACGCACACACACACACACACACACACACACACACACACACACACACACACACACACACACACCTTAATGAGAAATGGAGCAAGAGAGAGAGAGAGAGAGAGACCACTTTTCATTTTGCAAAAAATTACAAAACCTATTAAAATGAAATTGGTGTATGAGCATATTGAAAAATGTAAAATTTTTGGAGGTCCACAAATGTTTTTCTTTTTTGCTGTAGTTTCAATAAATATGCGCGCGCGTGGACGCACACACACACACACACTCACGCACACACACACACTTACATATGTTGACCCCTGGTGTTGGTAGATCATTTTGACATGGTCAATTAAAAAGTAGCTCACATGGCGAAAAAGTGTGGGCACCGCTGAGCTAGATAGATTAATATCTAACTTAGCTAGCTGTAGATATAATGCTAGCACAGGGAGCACTGTAGTGTTACTCTCAGTCTGTTGCTATGACTGTAGTAAAAGAGAGAGGGCAATCCATTTATTAGATATGATCTAATATCATATTAAATGGATTGACTGGCAGCAATACAACCACACCTGAGGCAAATGTGAAATCACAGAGGGAGTGTGACATGGAGCAAACACTTCACCCTATAAATGCTTTAATTATGTCTGCAGCAAAATAATTCAATTTCAACAAAACCTTTCCCAAAAAAACCAAATGAACCCCCTCCAGGGTAGAAACCGGGAAGAGTGACTGTCAGCGACAGTTTTCACTTTGAGGCTGAAACAACAGTTTGCTGTTTTTGTCAGGAATGAGGCGTTCATTGACTTTGATGATAAGGAATGGATGGATGGAGGCCGGGACAGATGATGTTTTCTTTATCCCATGCTTGTGTGAGCAGTGTGGTCTCACACACCAGCTAACAGCATTTCAATTATTCAAATATCCAGGCCTCTGAAACGTGGCTGAAATATTAATGATATCACAAGATTCTGTATCGGAGGAATTAGCTGGAGTTCTGTCATCTGCCATTTTTCCATTTTTTCACAGGGAGCAATAATAATACCTCCACACTAAGAAGCTACTGATATTAAATCTAGACCCCAAGGAACTATGCCGCATTTGTTTATGACCCAAAATATGATCCCATCCCACCATAATCTGATATTTTTAATCCATAATTCATCTCAAACTGGAATGGATGGGTTACGGATTCATGAAAACAAGCAGCTAACATCAAATTGTCCATTCCTGCTGCTCCTCGTTTCAGCGTCTGTCCAAAACACTCATTGACTCCACCCCCTCCTGATGAAGTTCATGAACTCATCCACAGATTGAACCAGGAAACAGGAAACTAACATGACTCCTTTAAATCACCCCCCCTCCCCCCCCCCACCCCCCCGCTGATTCATCACTGTCAGATCCAGGCTTAGATAACAGCCACGGGCGGCTGATCAGAGAGAACCACATGAAGCTGCTGAGTCAGCGTTTCATTTTCATGAGACTTCACACTGGAGCTGACAGTGTGGACGCAGCCTGACAAGCATCTGCGTTGTTCTGCTTCACTCTGATACACATGAATGAGGCAGGAGGTTGTTGCGTCTTTTATTATACATGTTGCAACAAAGTCATGTGACCATGTGAGTCTGTGATTGACAGGTGAGACCAGCCGACTCACACAGGAGGAATACTTTGACTATATCACCTCAAGATACACGAGACAGTGTCAGGGAAGATTAGTGTGTCCCTGCAGGTCTTTGTAAGCATGTTTTCTTTTCTTCACACACACACACACACACACACACACACACACACACACACACACACACACACACACACACACACACACACACAGGGGTCACCTTCACACACATCCCCTCATACAGCCTGTGGACCCCCTGCTGAGCGGCACAGCTTGCAGCCCCCATTGACTCAAGGGAGGAAATGAAAAAACCCAACCTTTTCTCTCTTCCTCAGATAAAAATGAATAAATAAATAAACCCTACATCAGAACTGACTAAATTTGATGCTAAATTTACTTTGTGACGTTTTTACGACAACTTCTGAAAAACAGAGACTCACTCACTTTACAAGCGCTCATCATCCTCCTGCCTAAGCGGATTGGTGGTGAGATGATGAGGAGAGGGTGAGGATGAGGAGGGAGGGGGGTGCACTGTCGTTCCACTCGCCTCAGTCAGTGATAAGGATGACCCGGTCATCTCACAGCCGGCCTCTTCTCTGGCGATAGTAAGGCGGCAAACACACGGAGACAGGCGGAGTCCTGCAACACAGGAGGAGAGAAAGTGGCTTTTTCACTGAGTTTGAAAAATGGAGCTTTGTGGCATTTTTTTGTTCTTGTCATGGCAATAAAAGTAAGAGTGGAGATAAAAGAAGAGGTCACGAAAACTATCTTGTGACATTGGGACTTTTTAAATCATTTGAAATCATCAGAAATACATTTTATAAATGTCAAGTGTTAAGATTACGGTCTTTTTGGTCATTTATTCAATATTACAAAACAATTACAGTGACATTTTCAAGAATATATAAACTACCTAAATGTTTCATTTTTTTACCATTACCCTTAAAGGAGCCAATTCATGTTTATTTACAAGAGGTAAATATGGGGGACGCAATGTCTTTACAGTAGTAAAAGTGGACGTACTAAACACTTTTTGAGTTTTAATAACAACCGAAGTCGACCACAGGTTCTCCTGCATGTTCAGAAGGGTGAGGGTGAGGTGATGGATACAACATGCAACTTCACCTCTACATGTCACCAAATCTTACACACTGCACCTTTAAGGTCACATGAAATTGCAGCTGCAGAATCTGCATGTAACAGGTAAACACACACACAACTGACATGTATCTCACACGTTCAGGATTTCATTATGAGGAACAGCAGCCTCACATCAGTGCTGCCGCGACAACCGTCAGGTTGGCCTGATGAATGGGTAGAATTTCCCACTGAGCCACTTATGTCCTTGGTGGGTGCGGTAGCGGCGGCGTGTGTGTGTGTGTGTGTGTGTGTGTGTGTGTGTTGCTGTGTGTGGTGGAGCTGATTGATAGTGGCGGATGCTAATTCCACGGCAAATGATGCTATTATTCAGAGGCTCAAATTGAATTACTTCATCCATTGGATCTGCTCAACGATTCCCCCGTGGAGTGTTTAGTAACCGGTGTAATCTCCTCCACTCACTTCTTAGTCCCGTTTGTCATGCTCTGTCTCTGTGCCCCCCCCTCCTCACCCCCTCCACGACACTGTGTTCTCCTCACAGTGAAAACACATTTTGTTTCTTTTGCAGGTAAACACACACTATCCTGCTCCTCTACACTTTAACACCAACTCCCAATTATGACAGAAACCAATCAATCAATCAATCAATCAATCAAGTGACTTACATGGGATATGGGGATTGACTCGCTTTTGAAGCCAGCCTCAAGTGGCCACCCTGTGAACTGCAACTTTCACCACTTCCATATTAGACTCATATGTTAGCCCTGGAGGTTGCCGCCTGGCCTGCAGACATTCACTGTGTGATTCCAGGAACACACACACACACACACACAACTATGAATACTCACAACCATGCATAAGCCACGGGTGAACCTGTGACTCCGCCCCTAAATGCTGCTGAGTCTGTTTCGAGGAAGTGAACTGACAGCTACATTTTAGAATTCTGTTTTAGACACTCAATGTCTGTTTAACATTCCATGTAACAAATGTCAAAAATAGAGAGTGAAATAGTGAGACATAGATCAGAGCCAGGGTGTAAAACAATTTCCAAAGCCGGGAGTGAGACCCCAGAGCACGATGATTGTGAAATGAAAAAAAGTTTAGATGTGGAGGTTGAGGGAAAGTCTGCAGATGAACTTGTGACTCCAGCAGAATAAACACAAGGGAGTTAATAGACACACACAC
>JAFBJT010025824.1:6617-40354 GCA_016785325.1 Chascanopsetta lugubris | reverse complement strand
GAAGAGGAACAAAAGAGAAACCAAACACAGGGGGGGGGGGGGGGGCACAGCAGAAAAGCAATTATGACTCTGAGCCCATATCAGCTCTGTCTGATGCCTGATTTTACTTTTTAATGTACCCAAATTCTTGATTTTTTTAATAGGAAAATATATCAAAATACAAATGATCAAAAAAGTATAATTTCCTGGATATGTCCAAAAATGTGCTAGGTTTTTGTGTTCCACACCTTTTACCTTGTGAGGTGAGAGACGGAAAAAAAAGTATTTCTATTATCTATTATTTTCTCAAACACATTAAATTCATGGCAACTCAATCTGTCACAGTTGCGTGAAGGAAATACGTTTACACTTTATATTTCTTAACAGTGACTCAGCAGAATTCAGTCTGTCGTGGATTTAGCTCCAGAGGTCAAACTGAGGTGCAAACGGAACTTTTACAAATGCTAATCTGATGTCACGTCCTCAAGCATCAGCCTGTTTAGCACTTGTGAGGCCACCGGTCAAGTCAGAGCAGCCGGGGGGCGTCGTTAAGGCCCAGCACTTAAACTGCCGGCCAGACTGACGTCTGCCCCGGTCCGACCCCAGCATGCTGGCGCAGGCGAGCTGCTTTGAACAAGACGCATCTTGCCGTCAGCACCGTGGGGACACACGGAGATCTAGTTGTTGTTTTGATGCAGATTGAGGCTTGTTGTTTCCTGACTGCTGGGTCACAGCCCCATGGTGACATGAGAGGGACACAACCATTTAAGCTCACGCATACAACATTTAGTTTGTTGGTCCTCGGTGGATCAGGCTGATTCCATTACAGGGTGTCTGGAAGGAAATCTTTTCAGATGTATTCAACCAGGTAAAATCAGTTTAGAGCCAGTATTTTCAATTTTAGTGAAAACCTGCATGGCCAAGTGGAACAGCAGCAATAGTCAAATGTACACGGACTCTTGGCTGAAACTCAAATGCTCAGCTCACACTGTTTGTCTTTGATCCGGCGCTTGATTCAACGTAAAGTGACAGCACAAGATTTTGTTTGTGTTACGACTGATTGTGTCGGTTCATCTGCAAACGGAAACTTTTTCAGTGTGACAGCTGAAGGATTGTAGCATTTAAGAAATACTTCTCATTTATTATCAACAGCAACAAAATACAAATTAGCATTTTATATTCACGTCAGGAGAAGTGTTTTTAGAGCTTTCAGTTTCACTGATAACTCCGCTTGGTTAAGGAAGTGAGAGATATTCAGCTGCAGTATGCAACTTAACCACTAGATGTCACTGTTTCATCAAATTGTATTTCCTCTGCATCTTATGACCTATTTCATTTATGTTTTGTTTAATCTTACTCTTCCTGTTTTTAAATAAGTATAAGTGTTCATCTCTGGATCTGTGCTGCTATTAATAGTAATAGTAATAGTATTGATAATGATAATATAACACTTACTTGGCAGCTTTAGATTTATTAATTTTATCTTAGGTGAGAGGGAATTCATCCATCATGTGAATGGGGTAAATGTCCCTTTTCCTGAAGTGCATAAAAGAGTCAACACTGCCGCCAAGTGACAGGGCAGTGTAAGTGCTTCAGTGTTGATAAACCATCTCAGTGTTGATGAACAGTAATTGCTGATGGATGGATGGATGGATGGATGGATGGATGGATGGATACAGAATACATTCATGAAAAATACTGATCTGATTTCCTCGACGGTTTTCATGAGGCTGAACTTTGCAACATCTTGGTAATGACAACCTCCAGGTGTTCAGCATTCAGCCTGGAGGGGACAGACATGACATTTCAACCATCCACTGATTCAAGTGAGTCAGCCTCACCTCAGGAGTTCCATGGTCACATGTGAAGACAGCGTGTTCTGTTCTAGTTCTTTTTTGTGCGTTTGAGTGTTGAGCTCGAACAGAAAGTGAGGTCTCCGTGAGCAAATCAAAGAAACGTGCACTTATTTACTTTGTGGGCAAATCAGAAAAAAGTGGATTGAGGAAATAAGCTGAGCGTGGATCACGTCGATGATGCTCGAGACTGAATGAGCTGTGATGATGATGATGATGATGATGATGCTGATGGAAATTTGAAAATGATCATTCCTCATCACTGAAACTCAATAGGTGTGTGGTTGGCCCATTTTTGGCAACTGCAAACACATGACGGTACAACACGGCCGCCTCGGTCAGTCAAGAGGCCACGCCCTCAATTTTGCAGTTTCAAACCCGGATAGAATGAAAATAAGCAAGTCGGAAAAATAATCCCCCCCAGGGACACTTGGAAAATTGTGACTGATTGAGACCAGCTGCTTAAACTCACTGTAAGAGATGCAGCTGTCAGACGAATATAAAGGAACACAAAAGAAAAGAAAAGAAATACGTCATTTCATATTGAGTGGGGAGAGAATGTGGACGGAGCTGTAAAACACGATCAGTGTCAACCTTTGTGACAGACAGGATGGGAAACAACACAACGATCTTCTGAAGCCCCATATACTTATCTTTGTCTCTATAGCTGCTCTGTCCCTATGTACTGTATCTTACTGTACATCTCAGCAACATTTTATCAAATAAAAAAAAATTGGAGCCTATAACACAAATTTATTTTATTTGCAATAACATAAGAGAAGTGACATTTCTCTCTATTGGTGAGTCTTTAACAAAGCACTCTTTCAATCAATGATTTCAGCTTCCCATATCACAATTTAAAGGGTATCATTTGCAGCAAATGACACAAAGTTGGCTCCTCCTCTCCTGCCAAACAACAGTTGTTGAACTTGTGTGTACAGTGTGCACTTTGGCTGCACCATTTATTTTCTATATATTTTCTTTTTTCTTTGTGTAAACAAACCACTGCACTGTTTGTACTGTAGTCTTTGTAAGAAAAGCCTGCATAATATTCCTTTAACATAAAAACACTGTACTTACTATTTGCAAGAATGAATACAATCATATCTAATGCAAATATCTACTCTTCTCTTCTCAGTATCCTCACAGGATCCAAGGTTTCCATGGCAACAGCCTCGCTGGCGCCTGACAACAGGAGACGTCCACCTGAAACGATGAGAACATCAAAAAACCTTGACTGTGAATTTCATTTTCACTAATTGACCATTTTGTACATGTTTATTGTTTTTAAGGTCTTCATTTTCATCATCACGTCCATGATGAAGTTCTGGTCGTTCGTCATCGCGGGTCGATCCCCATCCTGTGCGCTCACAAACAACATGAAGAAGGTCAACAAGTCGAGGGACCAAACACATAATTAGTCTCTTTACCCTCGAGCTCTGCGAGAACTCTTCGTTGTCAACAACAACATATTCCAAATGTCAAAGCCTCACCACGTCCGCCATCTTGCATGTGAGGAAAGTGCTTTGGAGAACAAACGAAGGACAATTCTGAAAAGAAAATGATGCACAATAAACAATTTGACATTGATACTCAGTTGGGTGAACTGTACTGGTTGGTTTTGAATGGATTTATTAAAACCCTCAGCCTCGAGTCAGAGGCAGAAACTCGGTGAGGATATCTGGAGTCTTTCGAGGACGTCCTCCGAGGAACAGGTGCGCCAACATTTTTGGACCTCATAGACTTTAGGTCTGTTTCCTTTGACAGGTGATTTTCAGAGCGCTCGCGGCTACGCAGCTGGAATCGCACGGGTGAAATGTTCCTTCGCAAACCCAGAGATGTGGTGTCAACTTTCCTCCACTGTTGAAATGTGAAGATGAATGCGGCTCGCTTTGTTTGGCGATGTCTTCAACCCTTCAACTCTGTCTTTACTACACATCACTTGTGTCAGTGTAAGGACATTCTTTTGTTGTTGCCTCATAGCTAGAAGGTCCCGTGTTCGATTCCCCGTGCGGGAGCCTTTCTGTGTGGAGTTTGCATGTTCTCCCCGTGTTACCCGGGGAATTCCTCCTTCCATAAAAATCCCCTCTAAAAAACATTGCGAAGCCGTCTCCTGACCAAGGACGGCGTCGAGAAGTTGGTCCCCTGGGCGCCGAAAGTGGCTGCCCTGTCTGCACCTGGCTGTTCCCGGAGGAAGGTCGAGCCAGGATGGGTTACAGCAGATGTTAATTTCGCCGGCATGTGTGTGTGTGTGTCCCTCAAGCATGTCAGTGACAATAAATGCATCTTCTCTTCTTCTTCATCTTCTATTCTGGTATCATCCACCGGACCCTGCACAGCCCACTGGCATGAGTCCGTCACCAACATGGCCCCGAACAGCACAGGCTCTGAGAGAACAGCAGGACACTAAGTTCAAAGTCAACAGATCCGGGGCTTCGTGTAGAAATGCTCCAGATCAAGGCAGAATTTGAGTTTTGAAGCGAGCACTGAGGCCAGATTTCAGCTCTGGAGTGGTTCTCAGTGCTACAGTGTGTAGGACAGGGGCATCAAACATACGGCCCGTGGGCCGGAACTGGCCCGCCAGAGGCTCCAGTCCGGCCCACAGATTGTTTACTTTGGTTAAGCTGGTTTTATCGAGAAGAGACATTTTCATTGAGTTTCATTAAATGCACAACTTTAATCGTATTTTGATTTGCAGCTAAAAAAAACATAAGGAAATGTTTGGAGTTATAATTGTACTAGTTTGGCCATATGAACTCAAATGAGTTTGACACCCCTGGGGGATTTGGTTGGAAATGTCTGTTTCTAATGGCACTAAAGGAAAATGAAACGATTATGCTGATGATATTCACCTGATTCTATGACATTTTAAACATTTCCCTGGAATGAGCCTTTTCTGCCATGTTGCATTCACAGCTTCACAGAGTGTTTGGAAGGGAAGTCGTGAGTTCAGGGCCATTCAGCTGCAACAGTCTGGATCGTCCTGGAGGAGACTTAGGGGGAAAGTGTAACTATGAAAATGTTTGTTTGCAGAACGACTGGTTAGATTTGCCAAGATGCAGCATATTTGCCCGAGGTGTTGATTTGAGCTTTTAATGACAGTTCAGTTGATAAGGAAAGAAGGTGTGAGTTGAATCGATGAACTGAAGGAGTCTCCGTCCTCACCAGATCCGTCCACAGTCATGGATCACTACATTATAGTTATGCTCAGCCTCTTCCCCCTCGACGCGGTCAGTAGATTTTCATGCTTCATGTTTGATTTTTACTCCGTCTTGACCTCTAATCTCTTCATCTCCAGAGTCTGGAGCCACCGGATGAGTCACTGATCCTACAAACATCTTCATTCTTAATCACTGTGGAAAATCGTCATGACATGTTTTCTCTTGAGGAGCTCGTTGAAGGAGAAGAGCTGGACATCACTGAAATAAACAAAGGTAATATATATTTCAGAAGCACCTCCACATCAAAAGTCTATGAAAAACTGCAGTCTTTCTCATTTCATTGCTGATCATGAAGATTATCTTGTGTTCTACAGGTCTGGACTTATTTGAAGGGGACATTCTGGAAGTAACCACGTTTTTTTTAATTAATTCAAGTTTGTTTGTTTTTGCTGAGTATCATCTGGATTCCAATAATTCAGTTATTCCACTTCACCTTTAGGAACCAAAGACAAAATCAAGAGTCGGCAGGAACGCCATTTTAAAAACCAATCAGTTGTGGAGCAACCCTGTTCCTTATGTGTTCGAGGACGGGCTCGGTGAGTGATCAGTGGTCAGTCATGGTCAAACATTCATACTTGTTTATTTATTAAAAGAGATACAAATGTAACATGTATTATATTGCATACATGAACACATGATGTTAAAGGTGCAGTGTGTAAGATCACGTCTATCTGTAGAAGTAGGATTACAAAAGAATTACCCGCTGACATTTTAAAGAATTTATAATCACATTCATAAATGACTTGCTTTTTACATTACCCTTAAACGAGCCCTTTGATGTACAGTAAATATCTTCTGAGTTTTAATGACAGCCGAGGGCTACCGTCGGTTCTCCCGTATGCTCGAAGGGGAGGGGTGAGGCGCAACATGCGACTTCACCAATAGATGTCACCAAACCTTACACACTGCACCTTGAAGCCACAGTATGAAATGATGGACGTGAACGTGGTCCACAAACGCAGATATGAACGCTAAAGGAGTCATCCTGCAGGCCATGGAGCATTTCCGTTTAAAGTCCTGTGTTGATTTCAAGCCTCGGCAGAATGAGCGGTCCTACCTGTCGGTCGGAGGGGATTCTGGGTAATTCTTGATTTATCTGATCTTCCCGGACACGATCTCTCGGTCCTCTGAGCTGACTCAGCTCTGATGATCTGTTCTGTGTGCGTCTCTGTAGATGCTCCTCTTATGTTTCCAGGGTTTTCGATGACGGCCAGGCCATTTCCATCGCTGAGGGGTGTGGTCACATCGGGACGGTGGAGCATGAGTTTCTGCACGCGTTGGGTTTTTATCACGAACAGTCGAGATACGACAGAGACGACCACGTAAACATTATCTGGAGCAACATCCAGGATGGTAGAACATTGGCCCCTTCTTTTTCCTCACAAAGTTTTAAAGTTCAACGTTTTTTTAAGATGGTGATACCCATTTTTCAGATGTCCATACGTGTATGTCCCATCGTTTTGATGTCAATGTCTCAATAAAGCCTCGAGGAAATGTCTTTAAATTTGACATTCATTTGGACTCAAGGTTGAATTGTTCAGATTTTAAAGATTCAAATTCAATTCAATTCAACTGTCAGTGTTCACAACATATCCCAATATTTTAAACAAAGGAATGAAGAATATGCTTCGTCTATCTTACAATGCGTAATGAAAAATCGTTGACATCGCTTCTTTCTCTGATTGTCAGGATTCCAGGACAACTTTGAGAAACAGTCCCCTCTTTCAAGTACAACCTTTAACTCTCCATATGACTACTCATCGGTGTTGCACTACGGCAAAAAATACTTCTCTAAAAACTCTGGGAACACCATCACCACCAAGCTGCCGAGGTACCAGGATACAATCGGCCAGCGGATTGAAATGAGCCCCGCTGATGTTTACAAGCTGAATCGCCTCTACAACTGCAGTAATTTGAAATGACGCTCATGCTGAATTCATTCCGACTGCTTGTTTTTGGGGCCGTGAGCTTTCGCCTCTGATGTGTCAACACAGGCGCGTCCGTCTTGTTTGTGGAGCACTGCGGCTTCTCCACCTCCGACATCTGTGGGATGCAGCGCTGCAAGAACGGTTCGGCCAGAGGTTGGAGGAGAGTGAGAGCAGCGGCTGGAGGTCCTTTCGCCGACCACACCAGCCCGAGCGAGACGGAGGGTAAGGCCCGTTCAAAGATCCACGCAAACAATCTGAACCCAGACCTCTCTCAGTAACAACCGAATTCCCAGGCTCCTTCATGCATGCCGGCACGGCATCGGGTCGGGAGGGAGACTCCGCCTGGTTAGAGACCGGGACACTGAGGCCGACCGGAGACTGTTTCATCCAGTGTCTCCAGCTCTACTTTTACCACAGCGGCAGCCAGTCGGACCAGCTCAACATCTGGATGCGCGAGTTTCAGGGTGAGGCCGACGCCCCGGGAAATCTCCGCCTCGTGGGTCAGATTAAAGGTGAGGAGGACTCATAAAAGACCAGTCCCAGAGGGAAAGGAGGAGAACAGCCAGGAACCCTGAAGGATGTTTAAATGATGGTCGATTTTGAGTTTAGAGTCCAAGCAGCAGCATCTGGAGGTAGCGGAACTAACTTAGTCTGACAGTCGAGAATTCTAGCTTATTATAGGTACAGTGTGTAAGATTTGGGGACCTCTAGAGGTGAAGTTGCATGTGGTATCCATCACCTCACTCTCACCCTTCTGAGCATGAAGGAGAAGCTATGGTCCACTTCAGTTGCTGAGGGTCTAAGGACAGAGGATGTTACCCACCCGGTGAAGCCCTATGAGACAAACCCTGACTTGTAAATGTGGGCTATATAAATAAAACTTTGATTTGATTTGATTTGATTAGTTCATCCACTCTGGGCTCCTGTAAAAACATGGCGCCAGCCGTAGAGAGGACGCGCTCCTCGTGTAAATATACATTCATGGGCTCATTTAAGGGTAGTGACGAGAAATAAAACATTTGGGTGATTATAAATGGATGGAAATATCAATATCTATTTGTCCCGTAATATCTTATAGAAGTGACAAAAGTTGATCGTAATCGTACATACTGCACCTTTAAAGGCCTCATCGCCAACTACTGTTGCATGCGCTCCAATGCAGAAAAAAAAACTTCAAAATAAAAGCACAGGATGTTTTTCCTTATCCTTTTTCCCAGTCAAAGGCCCACGACCCACTGAAAATGGGTCGTGACCCACCCGTTGAGAATCACTGCCCGAAAGGACATTTTTGCAGAAAATTGAAACACAACCGCACAATAACCATGTACTTCCTTACGCAGCTCCACCGAACTTTGCGTGGCAGTTCTACCAAGTTCCTCTGAACGCCGCCAAGCCTTTTCAGATCGTGTTCGAGGTCCGCGTGGGGAGCGATGACTCAACGGGCGGCTTCTCCGTCGACGACGTCAGCCTGTCGGAGTCCGAGTGTCCCCACCATGTGTGGGAAATCAGGGACTTTGAGAGGCATCTGACAACAGCAGCGTACAACAGCTCTCTGCTCAGCCCTCGGATGTTCTCGGCGGACGGTTACTCGTACCAAGCCTCCATCGTTCTCCGAGAAACGCACTTCGGGGTGTATTTCCGTTTGGTGTCGGGTAACTATGACTCAGCACTGCAATGGCCCTGCCAGTGGAGGCAGGTTACCGCGATCTTGCTGGATAAGAACCCTGATGTCCGAGAACAGATGTGCAAACAGGTCACCATGACAACCAACCCATCGTCCGGTGAGCCCTTATCTTAATGGTCCACTATGAGTGGCATCAGTGAAATCTCCATCACTCGTGACTGTTTTCTTTCTCTTATCCCACAGCTGCGTCTGATAACCCCCGTAAAACAGGACGACTGATAAGAAGCGGTGGAGAAAATCTGTATGTGAATCCATTTCAGGGAGTGAAGTCGTTTCTCACCCTGGAGCAAATCAGGAGCCAGGATTTCCTGAGGGGAGGCACGGCCGTCTTTCTCTTTTCAATGACAGGTGAGTCGTCCAACTCTCGTCAGATCCCAGATCGCATCGGATCAATATGTATGAAGGAGGCAAAGTTAAAGGTGCAGTGTGTAAGATTTGGGGACCTCTAGAGGTGAAGTTGCATGTTGTATCCATCACCTCACTCTCACCCTTCTGAGCAAGCAGGAGAACCTGTGGTCGACTTCAGTCGTCATTTAAACTCAAAGGATGTTTAGTTCGTCCACTTTTACTACAGTAAAAACATGGCGGCCTCCATAGAGAGGACCCGCTCTTCTGTATAAATACACATTAATGGTGTCATTTTAGGGTAATGGGGAAAAATACAACATCTAGGTGATTATAAATTCATGAAAATGTCAGTCTTAAATTGTTTTGTAATCTTCTTAGAAGTGACAAGATGACCAAAATCTTACACACTGCACCTTTAAAGGTTTCCTGTTATGTTTTCCTGACGAGTCACTGTCAATATTCATCACCCTTTTAAATTCACTCCAAATTCTGATGCGTTCATTTCAGATATTTCCACTCTTCAAAATAAAAGCTCTCTGCCTTGTCCGAAATATGCATCAAGGCGTTTTACAATCACGGATCCAAACGACCATGAGATAGAGCCATGTGGTTCAAGGCGAGGTCAAATGAACAGTAGGTTTTACACGTGATTTTTACGTATTCATTTTCATCCATACATTTACATAAATATATCTTACAATGGTTTGTTGTTCTACAGGTTGGACACAGGAGCATGATCACAAAACACTTACCTGAGAAGTGGCCTCAGAATAATACGTTTTACTCGCGATTCTTTTTCTGCTCTTATTTTTTTTATGATCACATTGATTTAAACTAAATCACCGAATAATAAAGAGGTCATGTGCATCTGAAATGATTTTGGTTTACTTGCTAAGATTACAAACTTATGTTTTATATATATGTGTACTTACATACATATATTTTGCTTTGTTTTGTTTTGTTTGTTTGTGGTTGTTTTTTTCACAAAATCTACACACAGTTTTTAAGAAAGCTTTTGAAAGACGATTTTAATGAGTTTTTTTTATGAACCATTATTTTTCCTTTAAGTAACAACCTTTTTAAGTTTTCTTAAGAATCCAGAAATATGAAATGGACACAGTTGATTACAGCTATATTCACTACATACAATACTACACACAGAATTAATGGTAAGGACTGATCAAGTAATGAATAAGTCAATAATATCAGGATGTCTGACTAATTCTAAATGTCTCCAAAATGCCAGAATGTCATTTGTATTGACTTCATCTGCCAGAACAGAGAATACGAGTGAGGAACCCCACAGTTCCATAAAGACAGAAGAGGCGTTTCTATCGAAATAACCAAAACAGAGAAACTAAGACAGAAACACAACAGCAAAATCAAGCTGAAGATTACAGAAGCTGATACAGCTCCTTCTCTTTCAAAACAAGCCGAGCTGCGAGACCAAAATTCTTTTGTCTGGGAGCACTGATACTCAGACGGACAATGAGGGTGCATGTGTGACATTCCCCTGAAAAATACTGAATAACCTGTTATGTTGAGAGAGTGGGCCGTCGCCTCTGCTTTAAAGTCCACTGTGACAACTCAGTCCTCAGGTGCGGCAGAGGAGCTCAGGGTCAAGGTGGGTGAAGGTAAACGAGTGGCTTTTTCTCTCCCGTTGAAAAATCAAACCGACTGAGTTGCTAAAGGTTAAGTCAAATGAAAACCAAAAGAATCAGCATGCAAATTCCATCGTATTACCTTGAATTCGTTTGAATTCTGATTGAATGGTTCTCTTCTCTGATGTTGGATCGAAGTTTGGTCCTATAGACGCTACAAGGATGGAACTCCTCATTTTCCTTGTGGTGAACGCGGCACTTTCCTGTGTATTTTCCTCTCAACAAAATATGTGGGATGACAGAGGCCAAGACATGATGGGTAAGTAGTACTTTTTGCAATTTATCATTTCAACTCAAACAAATTTGACTTTGCATCATCTCACATCCGTCTCTCCTCCTCTGTTCAGACATGGACGTAAGAAAACCCCTTGTGGTTGTCAACAAAGGTAAAGTCGACAAGCTTCACGTTGTCAAATGAATCACTTGTGCAGTCACGGTTACGTCACTGCAACTGTGAATATATACACACATACGAAAAAAAAAGAATCTTTTTAAATATACACCCAGAATTGATGATTAATACTCTGATTCTGATTCAGTAACACACCTGTTTTTCCTCCATCATTTCAGAGGCAAATGTACGCGACGATATTCTGCCGGTGAGTTTAACACTTTTAACAAAATGATCTCAAAGAAGATACACGTGTGTAATGGCTTGTATTTGTTGCATTTCAGGCTCCTTTGATACTTAGGAGTTCATGGAAAAAGGAGTCCGAGCTTTGGAAAGTGCCGGTCCCATACATTTTGGGAAATGACTTGGGTAAGTATAACATTTTTATCACATGATAACTTGAAACCTCATATGATATTGAAGAAAAGCTTGTGTGTAAAGCGATGAAATATATTAAATTATTGTTGCTGCTTAGAGCAAATGCTGGAGACACACCTGAGCATGTGTGAGGGCAGCGTCTTCCACTTCAGTACATTGCATGAACCTTTTCATTTGTTTTGATTTGATGTCAAACACAACTTCCTTGAACAATTGCAGCCCTCAATGCTAAAGGAGTGATCCTGAGGGCCTTTGACCAGTACAGGCAGAAGACATGCATCGACTTCAAGCCAAGAGACTCTGAATATTATTTCATTCATGTCAAAAAGTTGGGAGGGTATGTATTTTTTTTTTTTATCACCTTACACATTTGATATATTCCTTAAAAGAGACTTTGCTGGCAAATCTGGAAGTTCTCGTCAGACCAGTTCCCTCAGTGGGATTTTTGCATTGGTCATGGCTGAATGATGCAACTGACCTTAAGAAACCAGTCTAGGGTTCTTACATGCTTTGTAAAGGGTTAGGATTAGGGACACAACTTTGAAGATGTCTATTTGAATTGAATAGAATAGAATAGAACTTTATTCAGTCCCATAAGGGAAATTGTGGTGTTGCATCAACAAAAACAAAACAGGGACAAAGTAAGACAAACAAATACTAATACCTTCAGATACACCCCATATAGGCACATACACATACACATATAAACAGAATTAAAATAAATAATATATGGGCTTTTTACTGACATTGAATAACAATATATTCAAATCTCATGTTCAGCAAAATCACATCAATTTATTTCAAGTTTGAGTCATTTAGCTCATGTGTTGGGTGTTTATCAACATAACACATGTTCGGTACAGTAGTGTAACACTGACGTGGACTCCAGAAGCAACCTTTCATTTATCACTGATGTGTAAAATCGATTATTTTACAACTTCAAATATCAACTTCTCGGCCATCACTTTGTATCGGAGCAGAATTCTGGGGAGGGAATGGATTACATTTTGATATATGAACACAATTTCATCTGAAATGTTCTTTTTCCGGGGTCAAGTCAAATCAAGAACTGTTGCATTCACCACTGAGATGAAGAAAGCACAAAAGTGCGCTCAAGTGTCTTTTTCTTACATTAACGACAAGACTTCCTCTCTTCCAGGTGTTTCTCTTATGTTGGGAGGGTGACCACGGAACAAACCCTCTCCATTGGCACAAACTGTGACAGCATCGAGATTGTTGAACACGAGTTCCTCCACGCCCTCGGCTTCTTCCATGAACAGAGCAGATACGACAGAGATGACTACGTGACCATCAATTACCAGAACGTCATAGATGGTGCTGTATCTTGCATTGTGCCATTCTCTTTCTTTAAATTATGCGATTCTAAATGTCTTATCGCTGGCAAAGTGTATGAAGGTGTTGCAACCGAACTGATCCACCAATTAAAGGCTCAGTGTGTCAGATTTCAGTCCGTTTTCCTCACCTCTCTGTGTGGAAATAGAATTACAATTAAGCAATTCTATACAGACATTTGTACGAACGTATGATCGACAATGTATGACTTTACTAAAATGAGCCCCTCCCCATGGAGGCCCCCTTGTTTTTACAGTAGTCCAGATTTGACAAGCTTGTTTGAGCTTTAATGACAACCCAGGGCTACCATACGTTCTCCTGTATGCTCAGATGGGAAGGGGGAGGTGATGGATAGAATAGAAGAATAGAAGATGTCACCAAATCTTACACACTGTACCTTTGATTGATCGCAACTACGTATATAAATGTGATTCTAAAGAATAACATTCTCTTTATAATAATTAATCAGTTATTTCTCAGCTGCCCTTCAGGTTTTCTACAAAGAGCCTTACTGATGATTTGTCTTTTTGTGTCTTCAAGGTTTTGAGTCAAACTTCGATAAAGTGCCCGAGACAATGACAACGACCATGGGAGTCCCATACGACTATTTATCAGTGATGCACTATGGCCAATATTTCTTCAGCAAAAACGAAAACACAACAATTGACACCAAGGACCCAAGGTTCCAGGACCTGATTGGTGAATCACCGCACATGAGTGATTTAGACGTTCTGGAGCTAAACCGTCGCTACAATTGCAGTAAGAGCAACTCTTCTATCCCATTTATATTCTGTTCTTCGATAGAGTCGCAGCAGGTGACCACCCACTATTATTTGTATGACTGCGGAGAGTGATCACGTGATGAGAGTGGTGATCCGCTGTGTCGGAGAGAAAGAGGAAACTGTTGGTCAATGCCTTGTTCTTCTCTCACCTCTACAGACTCAACCATTGCATTTAAGTTCCACTGCAGCTTCTCTGGTGGGCAAAAGTGTGGTATGAACCACTGCTCAAAGAATGGCAAAGGCTGGGAAGTGGTAACACATGCCAAGGGGGGTCCGAAAGTGGACCACACCAGCCTACCCAATGGCTATCTGAATAAAGGTCAGAAACCTACAATCTTTTCTTTTAAGCAGCAGTTGCAAAACTACTTTGTACGTCATTTTCATAAAAGCATATTCTAATTCATTTTGGACGACCACATCCTAGGAGAGGACCTAGGTTATTTCATGCATGCCAGCACAGCCCGTGGAAAGGTGGGATACGTGGCTTGGCTGGAGACTGGGAGGATGATGCCAAACAGGAAGTGCAATGTCCAGTGTCTCCAGTTCTACTATTACCACAGCGGGCATGAGTCGGATGTTCTGAATATCTGGCTCAGAGAGTTTGAAGATGAAGAGGACCGTGAAGGAACGCGCCGTATCGTCGGACAGATCACTGGTACAGTACAACTTGTCTTATCATCCTGCTCCGCCTGGACGTTGAAGACTCCGACAGGCCATTAACTGGAGATGTTTCCTTCCCCCAGGTCCCAACACAGTTTACTGGCAAATCCATCATGTTGCCCTCAATGCAACCAAGCACTTCCAGGTGGAGTTCGAGGCTCGTAATGGACCGGGGGCCTCTACAGGCGGCTTCTCGATTGATGATATCAATCTGTCAGAGGTTGAGTGTCCACATGCAACCATTCAGATTAACAACTTTGTGGATGCCGTAGTGGAGAGTTCTGGACAATTCGTGATGGGCCCACGTCTATACACCCCAGATGGGTATGCCCATCGGTTTGGAGTATTCATGAATAAAACTTATGTCGGACTCTTCATACAAATGCTGTCAGGCGTGAATGATGGGGCCCTGCAGTGGCCTTGCTTCAATAGGCAGGTCACATTGGAAATACGGGATCAGACAAGCAACTATCAGCAGCACATGTCAATGGAATTCAGTCTGACCGCTTCTGAATCTGATACGAACTCCGAAGGTAAATTCAAGAAGGTGGTCTTCCACAATTCTTCCAAGTATACATGAATTGAAGGTGTGTCATGGAGTTTCTCTCTCTCATCCTCTCTTCAAACAGGCATCAATGCATGGCAAAACCCTCGTATCAATGGAACTGAATTCATTGATGAGAATAATCAGACTGCCTATGCCGGACTGAGATATGGCATTCGAAGATTTGCAAGTCTTGAAAAACTTTTCATCGGAGACTACATCAAGGGAGAAAGTGCCGTTTTTACCTTCAGCTTCCAAGGCAGTGTTTTTTTTTTTTTTACTGTTATGTTCCAGATGTATTTAATGCATCTGAATCCACCAAAATCAAAGTGAGACATATGTTCCTTCTGTTAATCAATCTGTTTTCTTTCTTTAGATCTCAATCCCCTGATAAATAAAAGTGCTCTTCCATGTCCTGATCTGGCCCCGGTGAAGGTTGTACATCCTCCCAAGGACCTGGACAATGGCCCCTGTGCACCACGGTACAATATTCATTTACTTTGAAGCACTGAGATAACTTCTCATTTTAAAAGAAGGTTTTTAGAAACTTGCAGCATTTGGAATGTGCCTTGTAGGTGATGCTATTTCTTTTAACAGGGTCAGAGCCACCCAACCTCCACCTCCAACTACAACTCCTCGACCGGATCCTCCAAAGACGACCGATGACGACAGGTATTCCCATTTCCTCACACATGTGACATTTGCTGTGCAGCGAACGTGTAAAAGCTCCAAAATTAGCTGTTGTGCCGAGTCAGCGACTCGTCTAAAGCCCACCGATTGCAAGAAAATGAAATCACACGAAAAGCTGCCATCAATGCCAAATAGCCAATAGCAGATTGCTAATGTGGTGCAACAGTGAAAACAGTGTGATGATATATTTGTCTTTCCATTGTAGTGTTTTTGGCTTCTCTCCTGCGATGGTGGCTTCTCCACTCCTCACAATCCTGCTGGCACTGATGCGAGTACTGCAATGATGAACAGACCCAGCAAATGACCTGGATGGCTTATTTACAGAGGGAGGCTCTTATAACGAATGTTATTATGGGATTCGGGGCAGTTATGTCGTCATGGAGGGAGAATTGAGGAAATGCCTTGCATGCAATCATTTGCATTGGGTGATGGTGTCATGCGGTTTGAATACATTATCATTTAAAAGATCATTAATAGATTATTGTTGAACTATAGTTAAGAGGTTTGTGAGATTTCTTGGGATTCTATGTTTTTAAAAAATCATATCATTTTGAGTACACACCTTAACAATGAGGGAAGCAGAGGCTCAGTGGTGAGCAGTCGCCTTTGGGTGCAAAGGGCACTGGTTCGAATCCCACTCTTACCCTGCTGCAGTGTCACTGGCCCTGACACTGGCACCCCCAATGGCCCCTATGTGTACTGGTGGAGTGGTTGAAGATGACATGACATGACCTTTACAAAGTGCACTGGAGTTAAAGGTGCAGTGTGTACAATTTGGTGAGCTCTAGAAGTGAAGTTGCATGTTGTATCCATCACCTCACCCCAACACTTCTGAGCAAGCAGGAGAACCCATGGTGGACTCCATTTGTCATTAAATCTCAATAGATGTTTAGTATGTCCAGTTTTACCACTGTAAAAACATGGCGGCCCCCTCCTCCTCATGTAAATATGCATTACTGCACTCGTTTATGATATATAATATGTATGTAATATATTATAAGTTACAAAAGTGACCAAAATCGTACACACTGCACCTTTAACACAATGTTGAAAAATGTTTTTACGCGGTCAGTATGTAATGAAGATTCTAATCAAGTCATTAAACTTGAATAAAGATGATTATGGAATTGTAGCACCGCTACAGTATGGCATTTTTGTCTTCATATTTTGGAACAATACTATACATACTATGACATTTTTCTTTTATATATCATATTATTGGACCCCTATCTTACAGTGTGATCTACAAGATAATGAATTCAACTTCAGTAAACCCTACTTTTTCAGAGTCCCCTAGAGCATGTTAATGTTCATGTTATCATCATACATCATGTCATAATAATTATTTTCCAGTGCTATGTAACGGTTTCTTGTGTATGAAATTAAGACAACTGCTGGGCGGGGAATTGAACTTAAGACCTTCTAACTGTGAGGCAGAAGCTCTACCAACTGAGCCACAATGCCACTCCAATGCAAGTATTTTATCTTATGTTTATTTTTTATATCCTTACTATAGTATGGCATTTTCATTCATCATATTTTGGACTCCTTATTATAGTATGTGTTTTTGTTCTTCATAATTTAGACCCCTAACTACAGTATGGCATTTTCATCCTTCATATTTTGAACCCTTTATCTTACAGCATGATCTACAAGATAATGAATTCAGCTTCTTTCATTACTTTTTCAGAATCCCCAAGAGCATGTTATTGTTGCTGTGCATCAGGGCTAGGTAGCCAGTTTTTGTGGAGGGAATTAAAACACCTTGTTTTACAAAAAGTAATCACATTTATTTCAATCCATGACAGATATATTATGGCTAACCACTTACTTTGATTTTCACATCACATGTTCTCATGCATCACCTGATGTCCTCTGATGAACACATTTCTAACCTCCAGGTACATCCACCACACCATTAAGGAAAGACATTTGTGCTACAGTATGTAGGCATGGCTTGGCCAGTCCGGGCTCCCTGGTAGTTGTCTTTGCGTCTCTCTCTGCCCCAGAACTCAGTTGTAAGAGTCTCTGAATCCAAATTGTAAAACTTAGTGCAGGTTCCTGTGTGTCTCTGTACCAGTCCAAGCTGTGGCTGTAGATGCTCCAGTTAGACCGTCCTCCTCTAACCGATGGTGACACCGAAACCACACTGGAACTTGTTTTTGCGATGGTTAAGGAAAGCCCCGAGGGCCAGGGTGAGAGGCAGCGGTATCAGTTTCTTTTCAAGGGTTGCCCCTACCACCCAGTTGCTGTCAACTGTACCTACAGAAAGGAAGGGGGCAGACCAACAATCAACAATGTTCAATGTCACATGAATATCGTGAGGTATTGTCTTACTGTACCTACCTTTAAAAAGGAGGTTAGCTTTGGGAACGTCAAGCTGGTAGCCAAAGGATGTTGTGGTGTCTTGCATCCTTGTGCTGGCTTCAAATTCTACTCCTATCTGCAGCTGCATTCACACACAGATGTTAGAACAGTCGACAGATGAACATGACAGCTAAGTAAATTCTAAAGGGTTTGTTTTAACGCCAACAATTAGACTTAATTTCAGCCCTGATCAATCTTCCAAATTGAGTGAGTTCCTTTCAGTACAAAGGTCTTTGTTGTTGCCTTGGAGGAGACCGTTCAGTACACAGAACAGTGTTTCTCCTATTACATTGGGGTTGCCCAAAGGGGTGCCCCCACTCCCCTTTGAGGGTCAAGTGAATTTTATTTAATCTTTAAGTTTATATAGCAGCATTACCTGATCATTGGCTTTGTGATAGTACGTCGCATGAGCTCCTGCCCCTCCTATTGTCAAAGTAGCAATGAAGTTGTCGCCTAGAGAGAAGAGAGAAGATATGAGCATCTATCATAAAAAACAGACACATTTAAGCATCAGGTGGTGTGAAGATTTTAGGAAAGGATCGATGTTACCTGTGTATCTACCCAATAGGGAGGTGACAGTCCCTTCTTCCCCTGGTCGTCTGTGGTACACAAGCTCACCACCCAGAGCCAGACCTGGTGTGATGGACTGGAGATGGTGGGCCACCAAAATGCCTGAAGGGAAAAAAAAAAACTCCATTACATTTGTACATATTGTATTCTTCAGTACATTCACAGCAAAATGTACAAATTTGATAAATAGGGTAAACTGATGTTAACAGAGGTGATCCAATTTGAGACTTGAAAAAGAACACCACCAAGATCATTTCAGATCTGATGTACATTCCCCATACACACGGATTCACCCATTGTTCTTACTTGCAAGGAACCCCTCGAGTGGTCTTCATTAGAAATGAGCTACACGTGCAAAGGTACTCCCACTACAGTCATGGAAATGAATCGTACCAGATCCGACGAGCACATCTGGATTTCCAAGCGTCACAGCGGAGGTGAAGTCTTCCCCCCGATACTCCAGGTCACACTGCCAGTTCACAAACTTGTGCTGCTGAGTCTAAAATACAACAAATGAAAAAAAATGCAGTTTTGGTGAAAATTGGCATAATGACAATATTAGAGACAACTGTTTCTGTAGATGGTCAACATACCTGAATGGCTATTTTGGAGCGCACAGCAGTCGTGAGCTGGTGGATGATCTGGGAATTGAGACTGCCAGTATTGTCCATATCTCCAACCAAGACTGGGAATGACTTTAGGAGAGGAAATAAATGTTGTAAAGATAAAAATGATGTGGAGATCATTTCAACCCTGTAAGAAAATATATATTTGGGATTTATCTTCCTGTACATCAGAGTTAATGTTGACATGAAATTGTGGATTTTTTCTTACACTCCATGTTGGGGGAAAATAAAACTTTATTATATTTGAACCCTGGTGAAGGCATATTAGGTCCAGAAGTCAAACTAAGTAACCACAAATGACTTACTATTGCAGCAATGGAATTCCTCTCTCAAACAGTCACAAACTCAGGAAGACTTAAATATCAACATTCATTGAGGACATTGTTGGTGTGATGAGGAAATGATGGTTACCTCTGCTGGTCCTGTCTGTTTAGTGCCTACGTAGGTGGATCCAAATCGATAACCAGATTCACCCTGGGTGCTGAGGGTGATAGTGTGGCTGACTTGGAAGTGATTACTTAGGCCTTTATTGACCACTAACCGTACCCCTTCCATCTGCAGGGGGAACACCTCTAAAACAGAAGAGACAAACATTCACCAGGTGTGACTTAAACTTTTATCAACGAGATATGGTTAAAATAAATCATGCTCGTCACCTCAAAACATGATGCGCAAGTCAAAACTCAACAGTTTTACCTTACCTTTACATTTGCGATGGCACTCCTCGTATGTGCCTGGATTTGGGAGGGAGGAATCTGCATCCGTCTGCTGGCCAGATCCGGATGTCGGAGGGACGGAAGACACTGCAGGCATCGTGAAGCCTGGAGGGACTGACACCAACCCTGGGACCCCCGGACCACCTCCAGGCACAGCTGGAGGTGGAGTGGGTGAGGCGGCAGCCAACACACTGCCCATTCTCTGATGGTATTACAGACTAGGAGAGGGAGGGAGGGGGAGCATCCGTCACTGCAAGTGCATTGTAACCTAAGCATTGCAAAACATGCTGAGTTAAGAGTTCTTACAGCCTCAGCAGAAACGCTGCAGATCAGTTACATATTAGCAGTCGACATGGAAATATGATCAACTGTAAAGCTGCAGTGTGCAGGATTTATGAGTTGGTGATTCTAAGCACAACAGAAAAAGTTGCTCCCTGCTGCCCAACACCAGTAACTTTCATATAAGCAAATTCCTGCATATTTGTATTCCAACGAATGGATCTTATACATGTGGTGTGGTTGTCTATACGAGAACTGTACCGAGAACCTATTCTGCAAACACATCTGTCATGATAAACCTATGTAATCGAATATGAAGTATTGCTCAGGGTAGTGAATGGAAGATAAGATTCTTATCAAACATCTGAAAGCACGTTTTCTTTGAGTAATACCAGTTTAGTTCAATGTCCAGAGGTTTGAGAGGCATCTAGTGGTTAAGTTGCATGATGCAGCTGAAGACCCCTTGCCTCTCAACTGTAAAACAAACGTGGTGGTGCAATATGGTGGCCTCCATAAAGGATCCACTTGAAATGTAAATACAAAAGGGCTAGTCCCAGAATAATGAAACAACAACTCGCAAAAAGGTATATACACTTTCTAATGGTAACGGACATAATTTCACTAAACACAGCACCTTTACGAGCTAGTGACCACAGACGACACTCTTCTTGTAAAGTCTAAGTCAACACACACAACTTGAAATCGCATGGTCAGTGCAGCTGAACACACCTGTCTCCTTAGTCACCACACCAGATGATATCTTAGCTCAGCTAATGACAATGTCTTCCTGTCCACAGCAGTAACTGGCTATATAGGCCTTACTTACTGTCAACAACCATAATATCAAAAAACAAAACACCGTGAGTGCCACACAAATATGGACGACTACAGCTATAACTTCATCTTAGACGGCGTTGGGGGATAAGCCGCCAACCGGCAAAACAATCCAGTAGTACTATTTGTCCTGTGAGGGCCAACGTACGCTTACAGGGTTGTCTGCTTGCTAGCTAGCTAGCTAGCTAGGTAGCCATGTGGAGTGGACCACGAGAGCAACTCGTCCAAGTATGAAGAATGCGGCAGTGAATTGAACAACAGGTGGCAAACAGGCAACGTGAATTAACTGCGTCTCATTCAACAACTGAAGTGGGACTATGGTTTAGTTACTCACGCTAACGGTTCTGGGGTCCAGCGGGTAGTTCAACGCCGGTAAAGTTCACGACAACGTTTCTGACTCTAGTTCACCAGTTCCCACCCACTTTCCGTGGCCTGCGTATTGATTGGCTAATGTACACATCTTCTCGGCTCTTATTGGCTGCAACTGCTGCTGGGCCCGCCCCCTGGTGGTGACGCACGACGTCGTTGATTCGTTAAACATTCGCTTCATTCACTCCACAACTGAATGACATTCCAAGGGTAGACCCGTACGATTGTGGATAAACCATACGTCAAATATAAATTAAAACAATACAGCAACACATAACAAAAAAAATTACATAATATACTAAACCTTCCTGCTTTCACAATTCCATGATGATTACATTACTTTTGCACAATGTATACTTAAATACTCGTGGGAGTTCATTCAAGGGTATTTTCTATATTTTCTTCAACCTTCTTCTATTCTAATTCTATTTTGTGTCTTTAGCTGTAGAGTAAATCATTAGGAAGATAAAAATCTACTTTGGTACATTAGCCACAGGCACATCCTGTATAAAGCAGTTCTGTAACAGATGGCACGGAGTCCGTTTGGAATTACATGGAAGATGCCGAGCCACATGCCAAAACAAGTTGTCCAAATAAGTTATTACAGCAACAAGTAAATTGAATGATAAATTAATCAAACAATCTTTAAAATGTTAAACCATTTACAAAATTAAACAGTTTCATTCTAAAAATGTAAATAAAGATTGACAGCAGATTTTTGGAAGATTTCAGCAACTTTTAAAAACTTAAATCTGCTCAACTGTCAACTGTTAAATCACTAGTTAGAAAAAAAAATGAGACATGGATGGTACACAGATGAAAAAAACACAATAGAAAGAGGTGTCAGTCAGTCAGACTTTATTCATTTGCGGAGCGGGCTCTGACATACAAATCATGTCTTTTGCCCCACAAAACATCTGGTCATTAGGTCATGAAGCTGTTCATTCCTTCAAAAATGTAGAGATGGGACAACATGGTCACAGGCATAAAAGCCACAGAACTGGGCAAAAGTCTTGGCTGCAAAATGGCTAAATGTTTGAGGCAGGGGGTTATCGACAATTCTACCAGACATGAATAAAGATAAAGTTGGTTGCAATTCAAGATGTTTTCGAAGAGGGTAAAGCTCATTTCAAGATGAAACAAAAAAAGCCAAATTGCAGTGATATAATGTAATATCTCATATACAAGAGGTTCTACTTGGTCATATTCGTTGTAAGACACATGTACTTGTTGCTAAGAGGGAAAAATGACTAATCCAATCGGAACGCAGCTTGCAGACAATATAACTGAGACATAATGAGGGGAGAAGTGGAAGTTGAATATTGGACTAAGGCACTTCGTAGGGGAAAATGAACACAAACTATCACAACTGATCACTGACTGCTTGTTCAATGTTGACTGGGGCCCATCATCCTGCCTCCGTATAAACGGCTTGAAAAAAGGTATTCAGGAGATTTTACTATGTTTTAACAACATTTGAGTCATTAAGGGTTTGTTCTTTTTGGAAACGGTGTCATATTGTACAAGAGTTTCTTACGTGAACATCGAGAGTATACATGTTACAAAAAATCGCAGCAGCCCTCTTTAAAACATCCCTCTGAAACCATTCCTATAGAACGCAGAGTGCAGAATTGAGTGGTGTCTAGTGCTGATTTTACAGCTGAATTCCCTTCACCACACCTTCATTTCCAAGCATGAAGAAACCATGGTAGCCTTCAGTCATTGTTAAAGCACAAGTGTCTATTTAGTCTTTTCTGTGCAACTGGAAAAACAAGTATTTTAACATGACGGCCTCCATAAGGACTTGCTCCTGATGTAGGGATCAATGTAGGGAAATGAAAACAATTCGTAGTCAAGGTGAGTATACCCTCAATGTGATAACTGTATACGTCTTTTCCAATAGTAACGGAAGCGATCACACCTACATTTTACAACTGCACCTTCAAGAATACCTTTTCTTACATCTTTGGTTCTATTCTAAAGGACGGGAACCCAGGAATTTGGCTTAACAAAGGATGCATGTTCCTTCTGTAATATTTTAACAAAAGAACAAGAGAAATGATGACCACTGTTGTAAAAATGACTGCACTCCGTGGCCTTGATATTCGATACAACTGCTTATTAATGCAAAGGCAGGACCAGCCAATGCAATGCATACAGGTATGTTGCCTATGTCAAAATGTCTATCGGCTCAGACCAAACAGATAAATGTGGCCCAGATGATTTTCATGGTGGAATGGTTGTTGGTGCTGTTCTCCAGCCTACCCTTCGTCTAATGGCTATTTCAACCAGGACAACATCCTGCTGACGGGCTGCCCTCACTCAGTCGGAACTCTGAGAAGAGCAGTTCGATCAGCAGCGACTGCGCGATGTTGTCCTGTCACCATGAGGTAGTCTCTTTGTTAGGAATGTTACCAGCACCATGTCAAGACAACACAGGTTGAAATTCAGACTGCTTAGATATGATGGATCCAAAAAAATGAAAACATGGGTGCAGATTGTTTTGTTTTAACATGTGCTCAAAAAGGCACAACATAGTGGTGTGGAGTTGATCAGTACAGCAGGGATTTTTACCTGAGTTTTACCTTACTTTGAGTTAACCTTTGGTTTCAGTTTTTCAATCTTACAGAAAAGCACAAAATACTTAATGAGAGTCTGTGACATTGGCAGTACATTAACTGTCTTTGGCAGTGTGGCAGAAAGTATAATTGGCCATTCGCAGTAGGGGAGACACCACTTCATTCACATATGCACAGACAGAACTGGAGTTTATAATAAATGTGAATTAGAAATGAAAATAAACATGATCACACAGTGAAGGAATGTAAATCTTCACTTGAAGTCGACGTACAGATGGTTTTGTGAGACAAAAGCCCGATGCCTCGTTTCTCCTGAAAAGAAAGCACAAAAGCCAGGTTAGCATGTGATCAATCTGTGGAGCGGACAACTGGCTGTGTGTGTGTGAGAGTGTCTGTTTGTGTGTGTGAATGAGCTCTGTGCAAATCCATGTTGACAGAGGCTGTGTAGCCTAAGGAAGACAACCCCTAAGTACCTTGCACCTTTAAATCCTGTACAACTTAAGTTAAGCTTCCTGATGGAAGCGGATACTGAGCAGTAGTAAGGTTGTTACCATTTGCCTTTCTTTCATGAGACACGGCTCAAACAATTTAACAATGAATAATACACTGATTTGTTAATACTGACCTTTCACTCAGACTTCTCCAAGTTCCTTGTTTTTGGTTTTACCATCACCGTCGTCTTCGTCATCGTCGTCTGGCGCAACACAGTGGAACTCAGCCACGTACAGACTCTTGTCGATGCTGCCGGGGATCGGCTTGATGTCAGTAACCAGTTGATCCTCGATGGTTTTCAGGTTGTAGCGGTCCTCAGAAGTTATAAGGTTGATGGCCAAACCCAGGTGACCAAAACGCCCTGAGAGAGAAGACACAACACATGAATCATTTTGTGTTACGCAGCTTTTCTAGTCTGCGTTACCACCACAAGTGGTAGCTGTTAACGCTTTTCAATAACGGTCTTTACCTGATCTGCCAATGCGGTGCAGGTAGGTCTCTGCACTTTTGGGAAAGTCAAAGTTGATGACCACGTTCACTGCCTGGATGTCAATGCCCCGAGTGAAAAGGTCTACAAGGAAACAAAACATTATTAATCCTGAAAACCCCTAAAAATCTCAGTTTCAACTTTACATTTCAAACTTTGCATCTTACCTGTGCAGACCAGGTTCCTGCACAATCCATTCCTGAAGTCATGAAACACTCGGTTCCTGTACTCCTGCATCATCTTTGCGTGAATGTAGAAGCACGAATAGCCAAGCTGGGTGATTTTCTTAGCCAGGAGCTCAACCCTTTGAGTTGAGTTACAGAAGATGATCGACTGATTGATCTGGAGCTGAAATTTCAAAAAAAATTAAAAACATTTTTTTAAAGGATAAAAAATAGGAATTTTAATGACTGAAAGAAATGGTTGGCTTCAGAGCCTCTGTGTGGGCAACATATTCTGTTCTGTCCGAAAAGCTACACATCTCAAAGAACATAACAGTGCTTTAAAATTGTAGTTGGAAATGGAGTATCAGCTCAAAGATATCACCCTATATGAAAGCAGTTTCACCTAAAAATGTACACATTTGACCTTTAATAAAATAAACTAAGAATGTAGGGTTTTGTTCAGCTTCTCTGTATCCACATGTTAAGCCCTGAACTCTCACCTTAGAGAAGAGTGTGTTGAGACAGTGGACCTTCTGTCTTTCAGTCACATAGGCATAGTACTGGGTGATGCCCTTCAAGGTGAGCTCCTCCATCAGATTGATCTCATAAGGTTTCTGCAGGTGTTTGTTCTAGACAAGAAAATTGTACAGTCCATGTTTTAGTTTGAAAAAAAAAATGAATTTCACCTCTTTGGAAAAATATTGTTCCCATTCTCACCATGAATTTTTGCACGCTGATGGGGAAAGTGGCCGAGTAAAGAAGGATCTGTCTGCTTTTTGGCAGGAAGCTGATAATCTCTTCAATGAGAACAACAAAGTCCTGGGACAGCAGCTTATCAGCCTGATTGAAAAAATATTTAAAGCAGGTCAGAAAGTGGAAGACCAACATCATGAACACAGGCTACAACATTCACTTCAGAGTTCAGATTGAGGAAGTCTGACCCACCTCATCCATCACCATCATTTGGGCCTTATCCAGAACTGCCACACCTTTCTTCATCAAGTCTAAGATCCTGCCTGGTGTAGCGATGACTACATGCACTGTCATGACAATGAGTGTACGCTAAGTTAGGATTCACTGAATGTGAATTGAAACTTACATCGGATTAATTCTAGTTTCTGAATGGAGCGAATACGTTTATGGGATGACCCCTACCTGTCTCCTCGAGACGCATGATGTCATCTCTCAAGTTGGTGCCCCCTGTGGTTGCCATGACCTTGACCCCTCCCAGGTGTTTGCTGAGCTGAATGCTGATCTGGCTCATCTGAAGGGCCAACTCTCTTGTAGGTACAACTACCATGGCTGGATTGAGACAGAAATGGCAAGGGCTGATGAAATGCAAGGGTGAATGAAATGCATAGAGACATTTAGATGACTTTATGTTTACAAAATAAAGATTTTTTTATTCCCGAAAAAATTCTTTTGTAATCCTAACCCTGTATTTTACTCTGAAGTATTGACACTGTTGTCAAAAGTATACATTTTTCAATCAGACAATCAGCAGTGGCTCACCCTGGATGTGATCCTTCTTCAGGTCTATCCTCTCCAGCATAGGGATGAGGTAAGCTCCACTTTTTCCTGTGCCATTCTTAGCCCGAGCCAAAATATCTCGACCTGACAGAGCGATAGGAATACTTTCCTCCTTTTAACACAAAGTCAAAGCACAATTAGTATTATTGACGAGTTTCTGGGGACATAATACAAAAGATAAAAAAGGTCCATTTAGAGAGAAGAATGTTAGCTGAACAGGCTCATTTACCTGAATTGGGGATGGTTTCTCCCATCCCATCTCAAAGATTCCCATTAGGAGTTCCCGCTTTAGGCAGTAGTCTTCAAACTCATTTCCCTTAGTTGATGTGACATCCTGGAAAAAAAACAGATTTGTTAAAAAGTAGTGCCAGATATTTTGTTGCAGACATGAATTTGCATCGTAGCGTGCCATTATTGAAGACTGAGAACTTACCGCAGTTTTCACCCTGGTGTCTTTAGGGGGAAGCTCCAGGCACTTCTTCCAGTCATCACCAAACCTAATTTGAACAATTTGTACAATCCCCATAAATAAAGCAACTCAAAGTTTGACCATTAAAAGCTCTGAAAATAAATTCAGGGCAAATTAAATGAAGTTATGATAGTCATGAACGTATTTGTCTTATGCTTCACAGATACTTCTTTAGGTTTTAACCATTATAATAATGTTCCAAACAAGTAAAACAATGGTTGTCAACTGTAAAATAAGGAATTTTACGCTAAAAAGATACTCTATCTCTTGAACTTTATAAAGATTTTAATAGATTTTGGAGCTTCCAACAACAACATATACTGAAGCTGTTTGCTGATACGGAATAAGTTACATTTATCAAAAAACATAATCTTAAAATATAAATATTTTTGTAATATTTATGTAAATATAATCTTAAATTAATTGAAATAAAGACATGGCTCCAGTGAGAGTGTGAGTATTGTATCTTACTTTATGCCCCCACTGCTTTGAGGAATGCTGCTCGTTTTCAGGGAATCACTGGACTGCTGGGAAGATGAAAATATTCCAGGCTGTCCAGCTGGTCGGGTCTGTCCGCTGAGTTGCCCATTTGCTGCTTTGTTCAATCCAATCATTGGTGCTGGATTTGCTGTTCTTGCCGTTGCCATGGTGTTTTCTTCACAGTGTGTAAAAATGATGCTGTCTGTATCTCACTTGTTTTTTGCTTAATGCTCCCGTGTATGAAAAGGTAAAAGCTGAAAAAATAAAAACCTTTTCTCTAATTTCTTTTCCAAAGGATGTGCTGTGTACACAGTCTGACATTCAGACCTCTTGAAAATAAGTCTCTGTATGAATTCTGTCTATTTACAAGACAACTCTCCAAAAAAGGGAGAAATTAACATTCATAAGAATAAATAAATCAAATATGTGACCAAGACATACACTCCTCTTTTTCTATCAAAATGCTTTCTTTCCTCAGTGTACTTGTGTCCCTGCTGTAATGATTTTTCTTAAACTATTGTTGTGTATCTTGGCTTGTTCCGTCCAAGTGCTGTGATCATACATTCAAAATGGCCAAAATGGAGCAATGTCCTTTTAAATCACGTCTTAAACTCGTGTGGTTTGCTCCTTGACATCGAGAGGTTATCAACAGAGTTCACTGGAGCTTAATACTGGCACATAAAGTCACTTCAGGCTCCCTTCTCTTGAATATTGAGAATCAGATGTGTTTTTCTTGATTCTGATTTTCTGAACTTCTGCAGCAGCAGTAGAGATGGCAGTCTGCAAAGTGCTGTGAGAATAGTCGATCAACAAAGAAATCCAGGTTACCTGCCAGACAACAGACAAACAATCACAAGTGAGGGATTAGTTATGATCATTGACAGGGAACAAAAAAATAAATAAAAATAAAAAAGGTCCAGTGAGGGAGCCAGTGCTGAGAACACGTTAAAAACCACCAGAGATCGACAAGACTAGTCACTGGTCGCATATACATTCAGAACACGACTTTGATTAAAAACACACCTAACATGGGCAGCAATTAAAAACACACCTTTACCGCTCAACCCTAAATTAAGGTATGTCATTACTCTTCCAGGGTTGAGTGAACAAATTCAAACTATGCGATGAAAACGCTGCCATACGTACAGTATACCTTTGGCGTATGTAACGCTAAGCAACTTAGCACCGAGGCATTGTTGTGATGCTAACGATAAAAACTAGCTTCGAGCTAACTTGAACACTTTCGAGTTACTGACCGGCAGTTAATTCGAACTAACAACACATTCACAGTATCTTATTAACCGCGTTGTGTTGATTCCGAAATAAATCACGGGGATTTGATAAACAAACTCTCCGTCCACCCCCATTCCCCTCCAGGTGCCAGCTTTGTCCCCTTTCAAGTGAACTACCAGCGTTAAAACTTTAAGCATAGCAACGTGGCTTTACCGATCAAGCTAACAGGCTAACGCTACACCTTAGTCTTAGCTTTAAAGCGGGGGGTGACCATCACACGCATTCTAATTTAGAAGATACAACGTGGTATGACCTGCATCACATACAACTTCTCATGTCCACTTGTTACTTCACAACTTTTATCCAACACCACCACACGGAGATAAGCTAAGTTAGCTTAGCCACAGTTAATCAATATGCTCCAGAAATGAGCCTTTACCGGGTTGGGAGAGCGATGCGAGTTTGTCTTCTCGGCTTCCACCCACACACAGTTCCGCTGGGTCGGTAACCAGCGATATAGCGATGGTTCGATTAAGTTTGGTGGACAAGTCGTAGTTTGGTGAAATCTAGTCTTTTGTCTCCGTTTTCAGAATATTGACAATTCAACATGGCCGCGCTCGACTAGTGGGTTGGTTGTTTGCCCCAAAAGAAAGTGCGGCTGACCAATCACAGGCCAGCTTTCAAACTTTACAAAAAAAAGGGTCAGTGATGACAAACAGAACACACAACTGACACAGGAAAGGAAGAACCCAAGAGCCAGAGCTGAACTTTTACAATGTTTTTTGTTTGTGTGTGCTCTTATAATGAGTTATCTTTGAATTGCTACATTTCCAAAGTGTACGATTTGAGTTTAATTATTTCAGTTTATATGTGTAGAAATGGATTATTATATTTCACTGGCCTCACAATTATTTGAATGTACAAAGTCTTTGCATCAAGGACAGGTCATCAGTGTATTCATATTAGTCTGGTGCACCTTCTGAGTATCAATCGCTATTATTATTCTTCTCATTATTATTACTATTCTGTAGTTCTGTGGTTCTTTTGCGATTACATCAATTCAACTGCATTTTGGACTGCAACAAAGAATCATATACTTGTGTGGATCTGAAATGTTGTAATGTGTGAGGGCAGCGCCGTCAGGAATGGAATGGACTGACCTGGCTTCTTTTCAGTCAACCATCTATGATCACCTTAGGAGTAGATCCACTCCACAGAGGCCACCAGCTTGAGAAGGGAGGGTGAGGGTGTTCAGCTGCAATATACAACTTTTCCACAAGATGTCACACAAACATTCAGACTTTGCCTATGACGCTGTGACAGAATTTAGTTTGATACATTTCACACTCCTAAATGTAGTGGCGATTTAAGAAGTTTTTCCTTTAGAATATAAACTTAAAAAATCTAACAACATAATCTTTCACCATGATTGATATTCATTCCTCCACATGAGTATTGTTGTATTAATAGCCACTATTTTCTGTGTTGGACACAAGATCTACATATTTGCAGAAAATTGATGAACAGTAAAGACAATAAAGTATGTTGAACAATTTTTATATAAAAATATTTACAATTTTTGCTCTGATAAAACCATACACACACACACACACACACACACACACACACACACTTATTATAGGCACATGTGCACATAAACATCAAAAAGGACAGTGGGCCTATGTTGTGAAACAAAAAATGGCAGAAAGAAGGGATTTGCTTGTGCAGTGTCTGACATGTCAAGTAACTGTTCAGCCTCACAAGTAGATCTGCAGCAGTTTGTGGATGTGTATCTCTCCCTGTCACCAGGAGAGAGTGCACTACTCATACAGCAGCAGGATGATGGTGAAGGACATTTTCTTACGTCCAGGTTACAAGACTATATTTCTCATGCAGTCCGTTGCTAAATTGTCTTTCCACCGGCTGAATAGTCTCCCGAGTGTCCTCTTGGGCACTGACAGCATCTTTGGTCAGCTGCATGAGGTAGTTGCTCGTCGCTGTGAACCAAAGAACTGCTAGCTAGTAAAATGGAAATACGTTGATGGAGTCTTTGGCGAGCGGGACGAGCTGCGGTGAGGCGTGTGCGGCGTGGTCGAGGGTGAACACCCGTGACTCTGGCAGGGGGATTGGGACCCTTTAAAAGAAAAAACATTGTGAATAAATGCTGTCGTCTCACTGATATCGTGTGTGTCCTTGGGCATAGCAAGGCCTCACCACTTTCAGACAAGTTGCTCCCATGTGGCGACACTGACGCACAGTGTTGCTCTCTCGTGAGTTTGGAGCCTCTTCCTCGTAGCACGTCTGATATCTGGAAAACATGTCAAATGCGTTACACCCTTATGTGTCCTTGGGTGGGGAAGCCTGCACTGTTCACATCTGGCCACTAGAGGGAAGAATACATTTCTACTTGACTTTCTTGGCTCCAGCCCTTTAAAAAAAAAGTAGACTTATGCTGAGTTTGAAATAGTTTGCATTCTATGTTGACAGAACAAAATCAAAGAGGAATGTGTGGGGCTTTCCATCATTTTGAATTTGAACATGTACAAGGAAGCTGTCAATGTAACGTCTCGTGGTGATTTACTGCCTTTGCACCAGTCCAGGGGGCCGTGAACAAAAACTATAAAACTAGCTCTCGCAAATTGTAATTTATATCCGTGTATTTTGTCTCTTTGGTCTCCTAACTCACTTTCTTGTTATTGGCCACCATCACCGGCGTGTCATTGTGGTAGTTCTTGAGGCTGCTGTCCGCCCCGCTCTTCAGCAGCAGTCGCACCGTGTCCACCTGACCTCTGCCACAGGCGCCGTGCAGAGCCGTGTTCCCACTGTACGCCTGGCTGTTGACATCACAGTCGTTCTATTACAGAGAAACAGAGGAGGGTAACAGTGAGAGAAAGTGAAACAACGCATGGAGCCATGGAGAAGAGATATAAGTCCAATAAATCTCAAAGCACTGTGCGGAAAAGCCTTAACTACGGCAATAAATGGTTTTATCCTGTTTTTCACTTGAAAGGTAAATATCAACATAAATCAGCTGATGACCTGGTCATGTCCTGACTCTTCCTCCCTGCACGCCCTCATTACCTACCTCAATGAGGAAGTGGACCATGTCAATGTTATTGCTCTCAACCGCGAGCATGAGAGGACTCTGGCCACTTTTGATGTCCTGATAACAGAGAAAGAAAGAAAAAAATTCCATGGGAAAAACAATGGGTAACATGGACGGTAAATGTGATATTTGTGATGCTGAGAGAGTTAGTCATTGCTGACTCAGCAAACTGCCGGAACGGGGATTTACCATTGCGTTGATGTCACCTCCTGCATCCAGCAGCATTTTGGCTAAACCCTTGTGGCCCTGCAGCACAGCCAGGTGGAGGGGACTCAAACCTGGGCACAAAGCATCACTCAATTTTAAATGGAGCAAATTTGCATGTTAAGAACTCAGTCATAGACAACCTATATATATATATATATATACACACACACTCCAGTCTGACCCTGTCTGAACCCTGACAGACAGGGTCTGTCTCTGGTCTGACCTCTCATGGGCAAAGCATGAAACATCTTCACCGTTAGTTCCTTAAGTTTGCATGGCATTGTGGGTAGAATGTATGATAGTATAAGCCATTTACTTTCATTTGTAACTGTATTTCTGGAAACTGCCATAGCACACAACTTAAAGGTACAGTGTGTAGGATTTAGGGGATCTAACAGCAGAAATGGAATGTGACATTTTGTGGTTTTCTGCATGTGAAAATATGAAAACTAAGAAATAATTCTGTTGTCATGTTTTGGAATGAGCCTTTACATCTACATCAGAGAAGTATTGTGTTGCTATTTGTGACTTCACCACTAGATGCCACTAAATCCAACACAGACAAAAGTTAAGAGATTAAAGTAGTGATGGTAAATTGCTATTTTAAGGGTGTCAGCAATGTTTGGCATTTATCAAATAACCATAGTGGGGGAAATAATAATAATAATAACAACAACAACAACAACAACAATAATAATAATAATAACAATAATAATAATAACAATAATAATAATAATAATAACAACAACAACAATGATAATAACAATAATAATAATACTCGTAATAATCATAATATTCATAATAATCATAATAATCACATAAAATAGTTAGTGGAAATATTTTGTTGCCATTTTGGGTTCTATCACAACTCACCCTCATAGTTCCTGATCTCCAAGCACATGGGGGATGAGGGGTGACAGAGCAGCACAGCCAGACACTCATGTTGGTTGTATTCACAGCAGAGGTGCACAGCTGTTTGGCCGTTGCGGTCCAGAGCCGTGGGGTCGGCGCCCGCCCTCAGCAAAGCATTCACCATCTCCACCTGCTTGGTGATCACCGCCAGGTGAAGAGGAGTCTGAAACAAGAGTGACAGTGACAGTTGAGACAGAATGTAGAGCCTCTAAATATAGTTTTCATTTATCACAATAGTAGGGCATTGGATGTGATTCAGAGAGCGTGGACCCCCGGCTGATGCTGATCTATACTCTCTCTCTCTCTATCCCCCTAAAAATAAATCAATACTGTCATGATATTAAAGGCACAGTGTATCTAATGTGGTGACATCTAGAGGTGAAGAAATACATAAACAAAACATTAACACAGTAAATATTACGGACACTTCCCCTCATTAAACGACAACAACACCTCATTTTAAGGTAAACAAATGCAAATACCAATATATTAAATGTATATTTGATTTCTTCCAATTGAACATTTGTCTTACGTAATAGACCTTCGACAGATATTATGTCTTTATAAAAGCTGCTGTTTTAACTGCTCCACCTTACTAGACTTCATGGTGCCAGTGATTCTGTGAGGATTCTGTAGAGGAAAGTTGCAAAGCATTCCATATTACTGTAACACTGATGGAGGACGAGTTTGATTGCTTCTGGTAAAGGCCTGTTTCAACCTGTTGTACAGGTTAAAGGTTAGAGACTCAATAAAACAATGTCCGTGACAACAGCCCACGCCTGTGATGAGTAAACAAGGAAGCACATCCGTTGAGATTGTCATATACTCATCAGAGGGCAACAAGA
>JAFBJT010025820.1:33572-48366 GCA_016785325.1 Chascanopsetta lugubris | reverse complement strand
TCTTGGTTGTTGTTGTTGTTGACGTGTGGACAGTGAGTGAGCTGAGGCGTCAGGCCTCTCAGCTGGACGTCCCGCTGACGCTGCTGTCAGTCAAGACCCTGCTGGAGAGACTGATGGAGATCAGTGGTCCTGAAGACGAGAAGACAGAGCTGCTCACTTCCTGTCAGAGAGTGAGTATCTGACTGCGTCACCTTCTCCACTGAACCTCCTCTGTTCTTTGCAGCTGCGTCATTAATAAAAGGTGTGTGGGCGGATGGTGACAACGGTTTGACATCCACCCACAGGAGACTCCGCCCTGTCTTTCATCTGTTGTCATTACAGGTTTGTCCCTCAGAGAATTGACACGAAGGTCCTGTCTCTGTCGTCTCCAGGTCCAAGTGTGTGTCCTGCTGGAGTCCGGCGCAGAGCTGGTGTCACGGGGGGCTCTTTGTCCGAAGCTGCTGTGGCAGGAGTTCAGGAGAGGTCAGGTGTGTGAGTGTCTGCGTCCACAGGTAGACCTTAGTAAGCACGTAGACCCTTCCTGTGTCCTTCTCTGGAAGTGGTCCAGTGTATCATGTGTGTGTGTGACACCTCAGACTGTTCTCTGATCAAATGTAAAACCCCCCGGTCACAGTGTCGGTAACATCAACACTTTGCTTCACTCATCATTTTCAGAGGGTTCCAAAGCTGGAGGTTGTTTACCTTCTTCACAGGTACAACATCCTGTCTCTGAAGTACCTGTTGGAGTGGTGAGACATTTTCATTTCATCCTCTCACTCAAACTGTGTCACTGAATTTAGTTCTGTCTCTGCATGAATCTGTCTGTCCAACGTCCTCATGCTGCTTGTCTCTGTGCAGCGATGAAGGAGTGAGGGTCTGGTTGGTGTCTCAGTTGAAGTCTCTGTGCAGCTGGACGCCTTCATCATCATCATCATCATCAGAGGAGGAGAGACAGGTTCAACTCAAAGTTCTGTCCAGTAAGAATCACAGAATCAGAACTCCAGTTTGACTCCTGCAGCAGAGACGGAGCGGTGATGTGGTGTGTTTCAGCCGTGGTCGGGGTCCTGGTGGGATGTGGCTTCCGGCTGAACTCTGAACCTGCAGCTTCAGACCGGAGGAAGATCTCCCTCCTCTGCTGCGCCCTCCTGGATGACATGTTCCTCTGTGAGTCTCCGTCCTCCCTCCCTCTCTCCTTGATCATGAAACATTCAGTCAGCTACTTTGTTTCACACCTCAGGATTTTACTTTCCCACTTCACCTCGTCCTCGTCTTTGTGTCTGTCTCCTGTCGTCCCCCTCAGGGCTCCTGGACTCTGTGGACGAGACAGAGACGTCACAGTCGGCCGGAGCGGGAGCTGAGCTTTGGTTCTTTGCTTTTTATTTCTCATTGACATTGAACTCTAATCAATAACAATAAGCTGTAACCTCTGAACTTCCCACATTTTCATGAATCTGCACCAAAGATCAAACATCAAGGCCTCTGGTCTAAACTCAAAGATCTGTGAGAGCTTCTAAAAGCACCCTGTACTTCCTCACCTTAGCTCCGCCCCTTTGTTAACAACATGTTAGATGAGTGAAGCAGCCGACACATATTTTCGGTTGATGCGTATCTTCTCATTTATTCCAGGAGCCACATTCTCGATGCTTCGATCTGTGGAGTTTCAGCCTCAGCTGAGGCCGTGCAGCGTTTCTTCACTCACTCACTCACTCATGCGCTCACCTACAGGCCTCGACTCACAGGTGAAGACACCTCACACTCTCCATGAAGGGTTTGACACGAGGCCAGAGAAGGTTCCTCCACGTGTTTCTAAAAGCCTGTGAACCACATGTTCTCAGTGTCGGACGCCGTGGCTCTGCAGAAGGAGTGGACCTTTGCCAAAGCCAGTGGGTTGTTGACGTCTGTCCTCCGAAAGGTAAACGTTACTTTGTAAAACCTCTGACCTTTGCGCCGTGTTTGTGTCCGTCTGTCAGATCCGTGTTTGTCAGGATGTGTAACGTGTTGTTGGCGTGTTTGTGTGTCAGCTGGCTGTGACCTTCAGCGCCGAGCAGCTCCTGTCTCACCTGCAGCAGGTTCTGGAGACGCATGAGGTCAACTGGAAACACGTCCTGTGCTTCCTGTCCACGCTGCTGGTTTACAACCCTGAAGCTCCGCCCAGTCTCAAAGGTAAACACAAGGGGCGGAGCAACGTTTGTACATCATGCTCCAGCTGAATGGACCTTTCCAAAGACGAAGGCTGAAGTGTGTGTGTGTGTGTGTGTGTGTGTGTCAGAGCTGCTGTCCAGGCTGCTGACGTCAGCGTTTGAAGGATATGACCTGGAGCACATGATCACAGCCTTCCTGTTGGCCAGACAGGGGGCGCTGGCGGGTCCTGGCATATTCTCCTCTTACAGTGATTGGTTCAAGGTTTTCTGTCGCTTTTCATTTCCGGATTCAGTCAAAACATACTTAAATCGTACACACTGCACCTTTAAGAAAGGTGTTTCCCTCCCTGACGTGTGTGGACCGTTACCTGCCTCTTCAGATGTCCTTCGGAGGCAGCAGTGGTCTCCATGCGTCCAGTAAGAAGTCTCTGGTGTTCCTGCTGAAGTTCCTCTCAGACCTGGTTCCCTTTGAGCCTCCTCAGTACCTCAAGGTGGCGCTACATCTTCAACATCATTTTCCATCGGAGTGTGTTTGGATACTTTCACATCAGAGTGCAGATTTTGTTCACTGACCTTCTCCACCTGCCTCAGGTTCATGTCCTTCACCCTCCGTTCGTCCCTGGGAAGCACCGCAGCCTCCTGATGGAGTACGTGGCTCTGGCCAAGACCAGACTCTCTGACCTCAAGGTCCAAACTCAGATCCTCTTCATCTGCTCAGCTCCGATGCTTCTTCACCTCCTCACGTACGAGCTGAGGAAGCCTGCTGCCCCTGAGTGAGTCCTGTGTGTGATGTTCCCGCAGGAGTCAGTGGAGGACATGGGTCTGTATGAGGATCCCTCAGGTGCTGGAGGAGCTTCAGGCTCAGTTCAGGTAACAGTGACACCCAGTGGTCAGAGCAGGCTCAGCGCCTTGTGAGTGATGCTTTGTGTGTGTGTGTGTGTGTGTGTGTGTGTGTGTGTGTGTGCAGCCCGGGTGTCAGGCTGTGCAGGATGTGGAGAAGGCGGTGGCTCTGTTTGAGAGCACAGGAAGAATCTCTGCTACAGTGATGGAGGCCAGGTACACAGTCACATTATCAACACACACACACACACACACACACTCTGCTAACAGGAAGTGAAGTTCCCTGTGCATGTCCTCCTCCCTCAGTATTTTCCGGAGGCCGTACTTCCTCTCTCGCTTCCTCCCTGCGCTGCTGAGGCCCAGAGTGGTGAGCTTCACCTTCACCCGATGACATCACTGAGTCTATAAGGTTCTCATCACCTGCTCACTCCCATGCACGTCTTTAACTCGCAGCTTCCTGTGAAAGCTGATGCTCGGATGAGTCTCATAGAAGCTTTGAAAGTGTGAGTGTTTGTGGGATTTAAAAACGCACCAGTTCATTCTGTTGGATGATTCTCATCCACGCTGTTGTGGTGATGTTTGTGTGTTTCAGAGCAGAGAAGCTTCCTGCTGCGCTCCTCTCGTCGTACCTGGAGTCCTGTCAGAAACACAGAGCTCAGGACCGTGAGTCTGGAGCTGACACAACTTCAACTGCAGGGAGTTTCTGAAGAGATGAACTGAAGCAGGAGCAGCTCTGTGTTTGTGTTGATTTGTGTGTTGACGTGTTGTGTGTCCAGGTGGAGTTGTGTGTGTGGTCACTGCTGAAGATCCTCTGGACGTCCTGACTGTGCAGCTGCAGGAGTTCAGAAAGCTGGTTGTTGATGGTAATGATGGAGGTAAAGAGAAACACACACATTAGTTTGTGTTCCTAGTTAAAGGTACAGTGTGTAAGATTTCAGTCACTGTGAGACACAGTGATTTGTGGATGCAGGCTGTCAATCAAACCCGACTTGATGTGTCCACAGACCTGAGGGCTCAGCTGTCCAGGATCTCCCACACTCTGGGCCTGGTCTTTCCCTCGGGTCCCGATGAGCTCAGGGAACCGACAGTCATCAGGGTTCATGTCGACGCTCCTCTGGGCCCAGAGCTTCACCTTCAGGTCTGAATCACTCAGCTAACAGGCTGTTTGCTGTGTGTCACATACATGTGTTCACATACATGTGTTCACATACATGTGTTCACATACATGTTGCTCATGTTCTCAGGTCATCAGCTTGATCCTCAGAAACTTCTGCCAGTGCTTGTTGGAGGCTTCACAACTAAACCCCCCCAATAAGTAAGTATTTGTTGACATTTGAGGATATGAATTTCATTGACAGTAAACATAACACTGTGTGTGTGTGTGTGTGTGTGTGTGTTCAGACAGAGCCCGTGGGCCTCCATGTGGGTCAGTGTGCTGCTCAGTCACACACAGCTGATCTCCGGCCTCGTGCACAGACTCTGGGACTTGTTTCATCACCAGGTCTGAACATGAATTCACCTCCTTCAGTTTCTCTCCGTCTCTTTCTCTCATGAACCTGGAAAATCTCCCTGGAACATTTCTGCAATTTGTGTTTGTCATAAAATCCAGTGAGAAGGTTTTGATTCGGTTCCCCTCTCGTCCACAGGGGGCATCACTGAGCTCTGCGCATGTCCTGGGTCTGGCGGCTCTTGTGGTCCACCTCCACGCCTCCATGTCCCATGGTCCTCTGATTGAGTTGGCCCCGCCCACTCTGTCCACACCCGTCCCTGTGGGAGAAGCTCTGAGCGCAGCGCTGCTGTGTCACACACACACACACATGCTCTTCTGTGCCAGGTGAGAGGATTTGTGCAGGTGAACACATGAACCTCCAGGGTTATTAGGGTTAGGGATTTGTGCAGGTGAACACATGAACCTCCAGGGTTATTAGGGTTAGGGATTTGTGCAGGTGAACACATGAACCTCCAGGGTCACAGCATAGATCAATCTAAATTCACCAGTACAGGTCCAGAATCCTCTGTCTCCTCAGGTTCTGTGTGTCAGCGCTTTGTTACGGGATCTGCAGAGGAGACTCGCTGACTCAGCAGCAGCAGCAGGACTTTGTTCCCAGCAGCCTTTACAAGAAGGTATCACTTCCTGTCATGTGACAGGACGTCGTTAGGGCGGGGCTTGATTCAGACTTTATTTAACTGAGTCTGTCTCCGTTCAGCTTCTTTACCTCGTCCCACGACTGCTGCCCGAGGTCAGGGGGTCGACCGTCGCTGCCGAGGCTTTGACGAGTGAAAACCCGGAGAGGAAGCTGTGGAGCGGCGCCACAGACTCCGGCGCCACCTGGAGGAAAAGCGCTGCGTGTCTGTGGAGACACGCAGCATTTCGCCTGTTAGAGAACTCAGCAGAGTATCAGGTGAAGGACGCTTCTAAAAGCTCTCTGACATCTGAAATGAACAGATGGAGTCATCAGTCTGTGTTTGGATTGTCCAGCTGCCGCTCTCTGATTGGCTGATTAATGAGCTCAAAGTACAGAGGAGTTACGACGCTCTGACAGATCCAGAACGGTACACACACACACACACACACACACACACACACACACCCTGAGAGAGACGACATAGAATCCAAAGTAAGGCAGTGTTCTGAAGTGTGTGTGTGTGTGTGTGTGTGTGTGTAGTCAGGAGTACCAGCAGTGGGCGTGTCTGGATCTGTACCTGCCCCGTGCGGAGGAGGAGGGCGGCTGTGGAGGAGACCTGAGGAGACTCTGCTCCGAGCTCCTCCAGGTGGTCATGGAGCAGCAGCTGACGTGGGTCAAACACAAGCTGACTTTAGACCCAACAACCTCCAGGAGCTCTGCTGAAAAATCATTTTCTGTTTGGACCTTACAGCGACACACGGCCTCACAGAGCCTCAGTCACAGGGAGCTGTCTGCCTGACATCCTGTCCAGATTACAGGTGTGTGTGTGTGTGTGTGTGTGTGTGTGTAAATGCAGTAAACAGATTTTAAAATGTTTTTGAAGATTGAGTTTAATCAGATGAGGACTGAACAGACACTGGTTGTGTGTGTGTGTGTGTGTGTGTGTGTGTAGGAGTTTGTGTGTGAGATGCAGGTGAGCCGACTCTCTGGCACAGGAAGTGAAGGAGCTGAGGTGTGTGACTTCCTGTTCCACTTCATCTCTCAGAGATGCTCCTCCACAGAGAGCTCTGTTTCCTCTGAGCTCAAACTGCAGCACACGCTTAACACGTGGAACAGGTAAACACACGTGTCACGTGTGTTATTGACATGATGTCATGAGGTATTGTTTTAAATGTGATGAACACTTCCTGTTTGTCCGTGTGACATCAGAGTCCTGCTGGCTCTCCCGCCGCCGCTCTTCATCCAGGTGAAGACTGAAGGAGGACGGACGACTCTGGACTGTACAGACCTGATGGAACATGTGAACCAGCATCAGGTGAGCCCCGCCCCCTCCCGCGCCCTGCCCCCTCCTGCGCCCCGCCCCCTCCCGCGCCCCGCCCCCTCCCGTGCCCCGCCCCCTCCCGCGCCCCGCCCCCTGCTCTGTGAAACACACGATCAGCTGTTTGAACTGATGAACACTTGTTCCACGTCTGATCAGAGGAAGGTGTGTTCTTCTCCCGGCCTCATGTCCTTCCACCTGACTTCACACCTCCTGAGGGTGAGGACCTCAGCAGTGAATATGAATACATGATGAAGTGAGCTCCACGATCACATGAAGAGTGTGTGTGTTGACTGTGTTTCCTCTGCAGGGTGTGTTGTGTGCCAGTGTGCGATGTGGACGTCCCAGACAGGAAGTCAACAAGGCCTGGACTCAGATCAGTGTCCACTGTCCTCTGCTGCTCACCTCTGCTGCGGTACTGTCACCAACATGTTCACATTCACTTTGCTCTCAGGGGGTCTTCATGTGTGTGTGTGTGTGTGTGTGTGTGTGTAGCACTGGTGGGAGCGTCTCTGCCCAGTGTTGTCCTCACTGTGGAATCGTCTGTGTGGTGGAGAGAACGTGCCGGAGCAGCTGCAGCTTCTCTCGGACTGTCGTCTCTGGGCTCACAGGTACAGGCTCCTCCCACTCGCTCCGTGTTCCGGTGAAGATTCTGTTGATCGACAGCAGGTGGCAGTGTGCTCTGAGCTTCCTGGCATGATTGTGACAATATGATGTTGTGTTTTGGTGATGCTCAGTTTAACGCGCAGCCCGTCATCACCACCCAAGGCTCCGCCTCTGCTGTTGGCGTCCAGCCTGCATGAGGCCTGGTGTGGGCGTGGCCAAAGCCTCAGCTCAGCCCTGAACGTGCTGCGAGCAGAGAGGAGCTCACAGGACCGACAGGTGAGAGTTCACCTGACCTTTAACACCGTGGTTCTTCTTCTCTGTTCCTCTGAAGCTGCACCTCTTCCTGCAGGTGCTGGTTCTCCTGCTCTTCCTGTGCGTGAAGGACCACCTGTCCTCGCTGCTGTTCCCACAGGTGGAGTTCAGCTCTGGAGGATTCCACCAGCACTTGGACCAATGACAATAACCGTCTTTTCCTCCGACAGGAGAAAAGAGATGAAGAATCCAGAGGTTTTTGCTCAGACCTCCTCTCTGTGTTGGCGGACTCCTCCGATTGGCTGCTCATCTTTAAATCAGGTGATGCGATGACGTCACGTTACGACTTCCCGCCTCTCGTACCTTCACTCAACAACTTTCTTTCGTCCGTCTCCAGAACAAAGTGTTTCTGGGTCCGTTACCATGGTGACACCTGATGAGTTCACACGTCTGATGCCGTGGGCTTTCTACAGGCGAGTCTCCCCCTGACCTCGTCTCCGCGACGGTTCGAGTTGTTCCTCTCTGAGTAACTTCCTGTTGCTGTGTTCAGCCTGTTGCTCGGCCAGAGGGCGGAGCTCCTGCAGAGGGTGGAGCGTTGTCCCGGGTTCCTTCACGCCGCCGTCCTCTGCTACATCCGTCTGCTGCAGCTCTTCCTGGACGGACGCAGGCCTGTGTCATCGCAGCCCTCTGACGAGCAGGTGTGATGTTGATTTCAAACTGCTGCGTCATCTCCTGTTCCTCAAGCTGATGATTAATCCAACACCAACATTAGGTTCCGTCGGATCCGTCTCAGATCCTGAGTCTCAGCAGGAGGTTTGTGCTGAGAGTGGTCTCACAGGCGCCCCCTGCTGCTCTGTCCTCGGCTCAGCGCCGAACGGTAAACCACACTCCAGCATCTGCTCTGCTCCTCGTGGAGACGGCGTGTTGATGTACTTCCTGTCTCCTCCTGCAGCTGGAGGCCGAGTGTGCAGATCTGGATCCAGAGGTGTCAGCGGCTCTGTCCGTGCAGCTCAGAGCTCCCAGCCTCAGCCCCGAGATGCACTTCCTCTGAACATCTCAGCCCCAAACACACGGAAGTAAATAAAGGCTGAGGATCCGATTCCTGACGTCCAAACAAAGATGTTCAGCTGTGTTAAAAAAGTTCATTTTATTATTCTTATCACTCATAAACAACTTTACACATGTACAAACTGCAGCCCTTTGTGTTTGAAACGGAGCTTCTCACGGTTGATGTTCCACCGTGTGACACCAGAACCGGTCCCTGTCCCACAGCTCATGTTCCTGTGCAGCAGACCTGGACCTGGACCTCCTGCTGTCATCTGTCCTGTTCCTGCTGAAGCACCTCGCCGCTCAGACTGATGGTGCGCAGCTCCGAGTAATGATGCTGCTGCTGCTGCTGCTGCTGCGGCAGCAGTAGTTGTTGCTGCTGCTGTTGGCCGCCGCCTCTCTGGGCCTGGGTCTGAATCACCGGATGGACCATGGACATGTGGACGTTGAGGTTGTGGGCCTTCTCGAAACGCTTCCCGCAGACGTTGCAGGCGAACTCCAGGTCAGACTCCGCCTTGTGTTTGGTCATGTGGTATTTTAATGAGGCTCGCTGTCGACACTGGAAACCACAAACCTCACACCTGCAGGAGAGATGTTATTCTCATCAAAGAGTGAACGGGTGAGGATGTACAGGTGTGTACATACAGGAGGGAAGATTACGGACTGCACCTTTAACTCAGGGAACATTACTCACTGCAGCGGTTTGGCTCCCGAGTGCCTCATCTGGTGAACGGACAGGTGTTTCCTCTGTTTGAAGGTCTGACCACACTGGTCACAGATGTAGTTTCTCTCCTCTGCCAAACACACACACACATGACCAACGCTCTCCTGATCAAACACACACACACACACATGACCAACGCTCTCCTGATCAAACACACACACACACACATGACCAACGCTCTCCTGATCAAACACACACACACATGACCAACGCTCTCCTGATCAAACACACACACACATGACCAACGCTCTCCTGATCAAACACACACACATGATCAAAGCGTGTGGTTGCGTTGCCATGGCGACCTCACCTGTGTGGATGAGCTTGACGTGTCGCTGCAGGTACCGGTCGATGAGGAACACCTTGTTGCAGCCGGGATGAGGACAGGGCCGCTCCCTCACCTCCTCGTGATGCTCCTTTATGTGCTTCTAAACATGTAAACACACGTGTAAACAACAACAAACACTATTTGTCTTTACTGATTTGAAATGTTTTGTTTAAAGGTTGAGTTGAAGTCACTGAGCCTCCTGTTTGTTTCGAGACAGAAAAGCTTCCTGTTCACATGAAGAAGTGGTTGTTGGAGGTAAATGAAGAAGTGGTTGTTGGAGGTAAGTGAAGAAGTGGTTGTTGGAGGTAAATGAAGAAGTGGTTGGAGGTAAATGAAGAAGTGGTTGGAGGTAAATGAAGAAGTGGTTGTTGGAGGTAAGTGAAGAAGTGGTTGTTGAAGTCACTGACGTCAGACTGACCTTCAGTCCATCCGGAGCTCTGTAGACGGCCGTGCAGCCCTGATACGGACACTTGTAGATGTTGGGAAGCTCCTCCCTTTAAATGACATCACATCCATGAATGCACTTCCTGTTATGGCACTGATGAAGCGTGACTCTGAAATCATCTCCCAGGTGAAAAGTGGAGCTGCTGTTGGATGAAACACGGTGTTCTGGTCGTGTTCGTACCCTTTAGGTTTGAATTTGTTCTTCCAGCCAGGTTTGGGCCCCGGCTTCTTTTTCACTTTGGGCTCCTCGGGGGACTTTGGGCTCCGCCTCCTCTTGTTGGGATTGGTTGTCCTCTGAGTTCTGAAGGTCAGAGAACCACAGGACTTCAGGTTCCACCTCAGTCTGACTCTGGAGTCTCAGGAGGATGAGGAACCCGAAGAGCGTTGACTCACCTTTTATCTGAGAACGGCTCAAACAGCTCATCGTCCAACAAGTCGTCTCTTTGACTCGTCTCAAACTCGTCCTCAGAGACGACCCTGCTCTCTCACACACACACACACACACACACACACACACACACCTCATAGTTTCGGGTTCCATTCATTCTAACCTAAATAACGAGGTGGGAGACGAACCTGTCGGACAGATCGCTGTCGACCGCTCTGTCCTGGACTGGAGATGATTCCTCTGCAGCTCCCAGGAAATCTACAACAGACATTCCACAAGCATGAGTCATGGCTTCACACGGGCCAATCATGACTCAGCAGATCAGAGGGCAGAACATTACGATGATGTCACAATCAAACAAACCTGAGGTGTTCCTGCTCCAGTTCAGCTCGGAGCTCTGACTCTGAACCGTCAGCGCTGCTGCACTGTGCTGACTGTTTCTACTTCCTGTCAGAGTCTGTACATCCTCCTCCTCCTCCTCTTCTTCCTCCTCCTCCTCCTGGGGCTCCACCTCCTCCTCGGACACAGCTCCGCCCACATCTCCGCTCCCTGAGTTGATCTCATACAGTGGGTCAGAGGCGGTGGCGCACAGAGAGTCCATGGTGTAACTGTGACCATCGCCGCAGCCCCACACAGCTTTAACTGAGCCCCGACACTGGCCCGTCAGCACCTCCTTCAGGTCGGGGCAGGAACGGCAGGCCTCTCCGTGCTGGTGAGCCCAGGACACCAGACTGTGGAGGCACTTTGAGTCTGAGGTGAAGGACGAAGGAGCTGGAGGAAGAAGAGCAGAACTTCATAAGGTCAGGTTCTCGCGTATTTGATCATAGTTTAGATCAACTTTATTTACATGTTGATCCGTGATTCACTGATGAAGGCGGACATGTTGAATTCTTCCTGAAAAACAAACAAACGGCTGCATGTCAGTTTTCCCTCCGAGTGTTTGAGAAGGTGTGGCTTCAGATGCGCTCACCTGCTCTTCGGGTCGTCTCTGCCCACAGGAGGGAGGTTGACCCGCTGCAGGAAGCGGATCAGGATGCTGTGGCACTTGTAGAACTTGGCGTGACATTTCTTACAGATGAACTCGGAGAGTCCAGGGTCTCGGTTCAACTGGACCCCGACCAGTCTCTGGAAATCTGTGTGGAACAAAAAGGCCGAGCGGGTTCCGGTGGCAGGCTCCTCCTCCGGCAGATCCCTGGAGTCTGTGGACCAGCGGTTGAAGGCGTGTCGCAGGCTGCGAGGAGAGAACTTCCCGTGGCAGAGCCGACAGATGGCGGTGGAGAGTCGGCCTGAGGAACGACGGGAAACGGAAACCCTATTATTCTAAGAATGATGATGATGATAAATAGCTGAAGTAGAATGAGTCTGAAGCGAGGACACAGGGGGCAGCGCTGAGTCACTCACCCGAGGACTTGGACTCGTTCTCTGGACGTGTCTGCGGTTCTCGGCTCAGCTCCGACTTCACACTTCTCTGCTCTGCGGCGTTGACGTGGTCCAAGTCGTCGGTGGTGACGGGAACCTTCTTCGGGGGTCTCCCTCTGTTCGCGGGCGCCGACCTCGTCCGTCTGCTTTTCTTCTTCATGCTTTATTCTGCAGTGCTTGGAGTCAGATGTTGGAGCCTCTGGAGACGAGACGTGGTTACTGTCCTGCGACGTGTCATTTGAATATGAAGCATCGTTATCATTTGACTCCCAGGAGATAACTGTCAACGCTTCAGTGGTTTGACCGCAACACATTTGATGCATTCTGAGGATTTTCTGTCAACGAACCCAAAAATCTAACTCACGTTTTCAGTCGCAGTTTAATTCATTGTTTCAATTCTATTCCTCAAACTTCCACGTTCCCTCTCAGTGACTCCGTTCTTTAAAAAGCACACATGTAAAAGCAACTTTCACCACTTCCCTGCTTTTACATGAAGCAAAGAAATAACATGTGACGTCATAGTTTCCTGTCAGATACGTTGTTTGCGTTGTATCGGTGAACGTCATGTAGCTCCGTTAGCCTCGTTCGCTGCAGAGAAACAACGTTTACATTCACCGTTAACTTAAGGAAGTCTCGGTGCATCTTACCGTGCGCGTGCGTGAGTCCTAGCACGTGAACGTCATGGTGTTATGTTTTAATCGTGATGAGAGAATCAGCCCTGAGCTCGGCAGCACTGTGTGTTGTAAACATTTCTAACCGGAAACAGAACCGGAAGTTCTACATCAGGGGAAGGGCATAAAGCAGAGGGTTTTTTTTACAACGCCACCTGCCGGTCGTAGGAGCGCACTGTAAACTGGAGACTTGTTTTCAGATGAACATCAGTGTCACAGCCATACAGAAGGGGGCAGTGTAACAAGTGCCGCGATGAACACGAAGAAGAAAAGGAGGCGGGGCCAGAAATCACAAGCAAACATGGCGACGGCGGTGGACGGAGGAGTGACACCTCTGCAAAACGCCATGAAAATGGCAAAAGTTGCGATTCAGCTGGACGGAGGAAGTAAACACAAGGTAAAGAAGCTCCGCAGCTCCACTGACTCCGTGACACACTTTGAAAGAGCCCGACACACAGCACCCGGATCCGGCTGGAGACATGTAAACACACCGCGGCAGGGGCGGGTGCTGCTAGCTGCTAGCTGCTAGCTGCTAGCTGCTAGCTGCTAGCTGCTTCATGTTTGTTTACATGAGTCAGCGATACACGACGCAGTTTAACACAGAGAGAATTCATGGTTTTGAGCCCAAACAGTTTGAATAAATATGAGTTTAATTCATCATTCATCACAGAAAGTGACATTTGGATGAAAGAGTGTTCATCTATTTATCTCCTGTCACCACGTTCAGAGAAGAAGAACCCAGACATTAAGTATGGTGTGTGTGTGTGTTCTCTCTGCAGGAAGCGTACTGTGAATACCTTCGCACCATCAACTACATCTCTCACGCTCTGTTGGAGGAGGCCGTGACTCAGAGTAAGACCTCAGACTCAGATCTGGTGACATCATTGTCGTCCCGATCGTGTGAATGATCAGATCAGATTCTTGGTGATTGATTGATGGAATCGCTCATAAGGTCTCTGTTTGTGCGGCGCCTCAGAGGAGCGGAAGATGGCGGCGGTGGAGGTGGAGCGGATGTTGAGACTGGCCGAGCAGTGTCTGGAAAGATCCAAGTCATTCGTACACAACAGCGCTGACCCCTCCCACCTCTCCTTCTCTGCTTCCTCTTCCTGTTCCGCCGCCCAATCAGAGCCTCATCAGACCAGTGACCTCGTCAGCGCTGAAAACACAGGTGAAAACACTTCCGATGAAAAACTGTGACCAACAAAGAGAAACGAACCTTGTTTCTTCTTCCTGTTTCTAATCTGGCGTGAAGAAAGCGGCCCGGTCAGCGGTCAGCCGCAGGTTCTGTCGGACGGCGGCGCCGAACCTTCCCCGTTCCTCCCCCCAGAACTCTTCCACAGACTCCAGACTGACGGGTCTCAGGACGTCAACAGAAAGTGAGATCAAGTGTTGATCCATTGGCTCCCAGACGTCCTCTGAAGATCCCGGTGACAGGGGTGTGTGTGTGTGTGTGTGTGTGTGTTGTAGGGAGCTGACTCCCATTGAACAGGCCTCACGTTTGAACCAGAAGTTGAAAGCTAATTATGAAGCTCGTCTGGCGCGACTGCCTCCAGCCCAGAGCCACCAGAAGACGTCTCTGGTGAGTGACTCGTCCCGACTCTGACTCGCAGCTTCTCCTTGCTGATTCTCATCAAATCCTGATCGTACTTTAGACTCGTTTGATTTTCTAGATTTTGCATCATATGTGAACTGTATTCCAGTCGATCTAAACAATAATCTGTTTTTGCGAAGCTCAAGTGAAAGGTGCCGAGAATAAACATGTTCTTGTAAACGACACACATTTATATTTATACTGTAATAACAAATGCACTTCCCTGACAGTTTGAGTGTAAATGTGCTGATGTGCATTACATCTGCTTTTTACTGCCTGTTTTTATTTTGAATCATTGCTGGTACTTCCGGTGTTGTGGCGTCACAGTGACGCACCTGTCCAGGTGATGAGTTGACTGAAGGGGGCGTGGTCCCGTGAGGTCAGTGTGTGTGGAACCTGCGGAGCTTTGAGTCAGCGTCTCCTCCGTGTGCTGGTTTAAACGATGGTTAGCGGACATTCACACATTCATCGTTTTTCTCACGTTCACATGTAAACATTATTTCTACGTAAACAAAGTAAACATACGATACGCAAAATGTTCAGTCGTCGCGTGGAGCTGCGGAAGTACTGGAGGAAGCTGAAGGCGTTTGTGAAGGTAACGACGTCTGAAGCTAACGGTGGCTAATGCTATGCTAATGACTGCAGCTGTGTTAGCATAGGTTAGCGTGTGCGTGCTCATGAGGCTGCTATACTATAGCTAACTACCAAAATAATGACAAATATAAACAAACAATCCACAATGTACAATTTGATTACAGTGACGAAGGAAGTGTTGCGCGCTAACATTTGTGATGCTAGCTGTGGGGTTGTTGCAGGAATTGATCACAGATAGTTGTGGATTGTACAGACAAAGAAAGTGTCAGAATGAATCATTCAGGTCCAATTGCCCTGAATTCTTGAGCGTGTTTTGATGAAGTGTG
>JAFBJT010025820.1:0-32219 GCA_016785325.1 Chascanopsetta lugubris | reverse complement strand
GCCACACACAAACACACACACACACACACACACACACACACACACACATTAGGCCAAATCACCTCCCAAATCGCCAGTCAATCAGAGACAGGCACAATTTCCGTCCGACCTCTGCCCCGAGTGCATGTTCTCCATCTTGGAAATGACCTCGGTGACTCGTCCTCTTTTTTTGTATTCCGCCCAACGTACTAATCTATACCGCGCCACACGCTCGCAGCCGAGATGGAGGTGTGACGCTCTGACAATAATTGCACCATAAATTCAGGATAAGGGACTGTTTGATATAATAAACTGTCGAGCCCAGAACAATTTTTCAATCACATTCCTGGAATTAAATATCAATCAGAGGCGGGCGATGGAGAATGCAAACAGATGGTCTCTGACGGCGGCTGTGAAATTCATGTCACATGTCCGTGGCGTGAAGCTGATTTTTCCTCTCGCCTGAGCGTTCGCCTGGATCGATAGCGCCCATGCTTCACATACCTCAGTGCATGCTCTGAGAAGGTAACCGGGACAGACAGATCCAGTTCATGCCCCCTCCACCTTTTACACTCGTGCCTCCATGTTGGGTCTTTTTATAGGAGCTTACAGGAGCATTAGGGAACCTTCCGAAGTTGTTGTTTACAGCAGGGGGGTTCTAAACTTTGTCATACAACCACTGCTACTGGCCCGAGACCCTTTTTCCGCAAAGCCTTTGATTATACTACCGCAAACGTTTTTTAGAACGTTCAATTCATCTTACATTATAGGTGCAGTGTGTACGATTTGGTGACATCTAGAGGTGAAGTTGCATGTTGTATTGTAAATATACATCAATGGGCTCATTTAAATATACGTTAATGGGCTCACTTCATGGGGGGAAATGGGGAAAAAATGATAGATTAGGTGATTGTAAAATGATGAAAATATCAATATTTAATAGCGAGAAATATTTTTTTAAAGTAACGAAAATGTCCTCACTGCACCTTTAACATCTCATTTATAGATCCGCTTGCTTCCAACATCACCCACCTCCACTTTCCTGCGCAGGCCGGAGCTAGCACTACAGTTTCAGCCTACGGAGCCGGACATGGGGTGGAGCTTGAGTTAGCCAGGGGGAGTCCTTAGCGGGAGAGTAGTGGTTCCCATGGCAACATAGCTCCATCACGACCAGTGTGTACGAAAACAAAGGGAGGACTCAGACCACCTCAGCCATGTGGTGCGCAGTATGTAGGCTTCATAGCGGACTAAGTTTGAGAGCTGTTACACGCTGCGAGTGCGAGTGTGTCATTTCACATTTGTCGTAATTAATTTTGAACCCTTCTCACTGTCAGTAGAAAGAGATTCTAAGATAAAAAAAAAAGTTGCGCAATGCACGTTTAACGTTGCTCTTTTCCCCCAACTTGTTATTTATGGACTGCTAAAGAGCCCTCACCCTATTTGACCTGACGTGAACGCATTGTCCCCCCCTCCCCCACACTCCCTCGGCTGAGGCGTGATTGCATGTTGACCAAACAGTGGGATTCCTCTCATCAGCGCCCATTGTTTTGCAGAGGTTGTAAGTGGTTTTTGCCAAACGCCCGTATCTCCGTGAATAGCTTTACATTGTGTCTGACTAATGCTCTTTAATTGTTTGCAAGCAGTCATGCATCAGCGCTGCTGGCTGTTGAATTGAAAATAGCTACAGTTGATGTCTCTATCCGTCCATTTGTTTTTGTTTAGTGGTGGAGTGTCTCCGTGCCAGCGTCGCCATGACAGCACATTTTCAGATTCAGACTTGGATAATCAAAGGACGACAGTCGCCATACCGACGATGTCATTTCATCAGTTAACAATGCAAGTGCATGGAAAAAAATCTTCTATTTCAAGAAACTCTGAAACGTTTTGAGAATGAATTAAAGGTACATTGTCGAGAATCGTGCGCCATCTAGTGGTGAGGTTGCATGATGCAGCTGAATAAGCCTCCTTGTAGTCTACCCTTCCCTATATTTCAGTAATCATTCAAACTCAACTCAAAGCTGATACATTTGTCCATTCTGGGAAACATGGAGGTGCAAAATGGCAGCTTCTGTAGTAAGGACCTAATGCAGATACAAAGGGTTCATACTGGCCTAATGATAACAACAAGTGGTATATTTAGGTTCTCGCATTGTAATGCAATCACCAGAGCGATTGTTCTACCTTCCATTTCCCTCAATATATCTTACATGAATCTCGCGCACTGGACCTTTAAGGCTCAGAAGCCTCTTAAGTCTAATATACCTGGAGGAAAATGGAACGTATATATTCTATAATGCTACTTGATTATAGCTGTGTCAACGTCCTGGGCTTCCGAGGCAGCGACTGATTATGTCAAAGCGAGGAGACAGATTGGATCTTTCTCCAGGATGACTCAAGACGTCTGATGTTCATCCTTTTAAACGTAAGTGTGCAAGTATTAATACTAAGTATTGTTATTATATCCGCGGCAGCTTGGTCGCCAGGCGACAGCGAGGGGACGGGACAAGCTAGTGATGCAAATATATAGAAATTCTTCTTTTACTTCAGGCTCCGCGCACAGTTCAACTCGCAACTCTTAAAATTGAGCATGTTTCCTCCGGTATTTGCTATTAAAATCTTCTTTTGTCAGATAGTTTATTTGCAAGTTTCTTATCAAGCGAACCAAACACACTACCACCAGCTTGTCTATAGCTTTTCAAATGAGCTGATTTATTTTGTATAGATTGTCTTGTCTTATCATTGATCTGATGGGCTCGTAATTGCCAGCAACGGAGGCTGTGCCGCAACAGCGTCGATGGTTATTATCTCATCAGCTCCACACACATCAACACAATACATCCTAAAGCGTTCGTACGGCCTCAATGGTCCTCATCATGTCTGACGTGCTGACGCTTCAATCTCATTCTTGTCTGAATGTGCCTCTGCGGACTCTGAATGACGCAAGATTGATTTTGACACTGATATTCGACCCCCTGACTAACCCAGCGCATTGTGTCCTGCAGTCTAATTTCCGGCCCCCACTGGAGACCACCGGGGGGGGGGGAGAAGATGAAGTCCGAACCTGTGGTGTTGAAGCCGAACAGCAGCGGACAGGAAACGGCGAACGCCAGGACCCACACGGTGGCGATCATCACGAAGACTCTCTTCCTGGAGCGGTGGGTGGTGTTGTACAGGACGGGCATCACCACAGCTGTGTACCTGTGCACACACACATACACACACACACACAATCCAATTAGTGTTGGTTCCGATTTGAGAATGTGCACAGGAGATTTGCGCTGACATTTGAATGAGGAGAAAAGTGCTGATATGACACTGTGGAGTACAGTCCAATGGAATCATTAGAGGGGAGGAGGAGAGCGTCCCTGGGAGGAATTAGGCTTTGGCGGATGCCAGGAGATACACTGCTGTGACACCGTGAAGAATATAAAGGCCGATAATGGAGGAGCAGAGCGGGCTTTTTCTATTTAGAAGCAATTTGGGAATTCGGCAATTTGACGCAACAGTTAATCAGCACACTAAACCAAAAGTGTATAATGAGCCAAAGGAGGAAAAAGAAATAGAAAATTGTGGTTCAGCATTGGCTCAGAAGTTGCAGCAATTATACTGGACCCCGACCCATAATGGATGTGATGCTATGTTGTTTAGAGCCAGATAACTGCCATGATTGTTTATCCTCATCAGACTAATTACTCCGGTTCCTCTCCGGGCAGAACTCAAGGGCCAAACCCGGAGCCAAACACACGCAGACTAAAAATACTCCTCCCTCGCTGCTGCGTTACTCCGTCTTCGCCCTGCTGCCATATCTACTTAAATAAACACCGGGAAGAAAACATGGAGTGGTGAAAATTAATGTTTTGCACATGGTTTATTGATCAGAGGCTGTTCCCAGTCCTCTGGGGCATGAAAACAAGGCTCTTCTGCTTCGTGGCAGCTCAAAACACCACCTGCGCTGCCAGAACTTCCACAAAGACCCTGCGCCTTGAAGTCCCGCACGAAAACGTCCTGTCTGATGTCTTCGTGCCGCCTTTTGTTTTCCGTCAAACCACGGGACAAATCGTCCCCTGCTATCCAAGCCACGTGCGCTATGAACTTATAAATAAACAACACAAGAGACAAACTTGTGACGCACATGTTGTTTGCCATCAAAGACACAGGATGCCCCAGGTGCTCCGCTTTCATTTAGCACCGCACAAATCCTGCGAGGGTGTAGCAGCGACTCGTCCAATAATCAATCACTGAACTGAGAGCTACAGGGGGGCCCCGGGTTAGTGCCTCCCTCTCCAAACAAATTATGTATTGTACACAAAAGGACTGCAGGACAAACATGTGCCTGAAGGTGTCACAAACGCAATTAAAGGTACAACTTGTCCCGCAAGTGAAGTCGGATAATCAGTCTCCATGTAACGTAATGTTGCTGCAAGGTCACAGACCGGAGTTAAAGAACTGTCATGTCTTTCAGTAAACGGCCCCTGAAGGACTTTGAGAAGTTCATCACCAAAGTTCCAGTAGAAGTCTTGAATCAGAGGCCTGGCGCTGGACTTTGGCTCTAGGATCCCAGAGGGTCGTCTTCTAACGTTGGCAAAAAAAAGGCTTTGTTGTTCAGAAAGCACATCACAGTACATTGCTGCAGCTCCTCCTTTCAGCCTCCGTCTGAAAAATGCAGTTTGTGCTTCTGCCTCCTTAAAGCCTGGCTCTCCTCTATTGTGATTGGTCAATCACCTCCCGAACATGGACCGTAGATTAGCATAGATGTAACGCTCCTTTTCAGTCGCCTCATAGTCCACTCAACTGACAAAAATGGCGGCCAAGATTGGCTAATGGCAAACTGGAGCCATTTTGAGCAGTGGATGCGGCAACTTTACAACTGTATATATTTGATATGTACTTTTTGAAGAGATGACATTCATGCTGTTCTTATTCGTATGCTGTTATTTGATGGTAAACACATGCTCTGTACGTTAGCACGTAGTGCTAATTGGTTTCCAGCTTGTAAACATGAAACATGTTCATCCATGTGTGAATGTGAGTGCGATTTTACGAAAAATTAGTTTTACAGGATTTCTTCTGCTTTTAGACACAATAAATCCTTTTTTAAGCATTGTGTAAACATAGTGAGTATATCTCTGTGGTTCCATTCACAACAGACGTGGGTTTGGATGTTCTAAAAACGAGTCGACCGTTCAAAAGCCTAAAACACACGCGAAGGAAAGATAAAGAGGCATCACATGTCTCGTTAAAGCCCCAGGGGGCAGACAGACAATACTCCCGCTCTCCGAATAGCTGCAGATTCTGTGCATATTTATTGGGTTTGCAGTAATTTGATTTAGCACGCTTCTTTTCAGAGAGCACAACATAAAAGTGCAATAATTAGGTTTTAAAACTGACTCCGCATGACAGGTGCACATTGGGTAATAACAGAGCCCCGATTAAGTGCTGCTAATTACTTTACAAATGTCTAAGTAAATCAGCAAATGCCGACGGATGCTGAGTAAAAGTGGAACATTGGGCAGCTGCAGAGTTTGCCTGGTTGATCATGGAGCTTTGCACATGACAACATCAACAGTCTCATCAGCTGCAGAGCAGGACAAATACACACGACACGAATATATTCATCTTCACTTCTCAGGTACTTTGTTCACTCTCTGCGTTGCAACCTGGGGTTGTGGGTTCGAAGCCCCCGGAGAGTCATTAAATATTAAATGTGACACCAGAAGAGAACAAAGTAAATAAATAATGCACAAACAAGATGCACATCTTTGGGAAAGGTTTGATCTGAGGCGCTCGCTCCCTTGGTGATACAAGCAAGATCCATGGCAATTGCGTGTAAACACACTCTTTTATCCGTTTACACGTACAGGTACACACACACAGGTACACACACACAGGTACACACACACACACACTCACATGAAGCTGTCAGCTGGATGTGAGAATGAAAGAGACAACACGTGTAGAGCATGATGGGAAAACATTGATTCTGTCTACAATCATTTAAAATATGAGTTGAGCTGAAGGAGAGAGGATGATATTTGTATCAGGGATGATACTCAACAAGACACACGCACGCACGCACGCACGCACGCACACACACACACACACACACACACACAGAGTCGTCTCCATGACTTCATGGAACTTTCCATTGACTTGTATTGATTTCTTGGTCGCTGACTGTAACCTTAGTCACAGTGACTCTTACCCAAACCTTAGCTTAAACTAAACCCTTAACCAAACCTTAACCTTACACTAATCTAAACTTGAACTTAACCTGTCATTAACCCTAAACGGAACCTTAACCTAACCCTGTAAACCCTTACCCTAACCTTTAGCTAAACCTATCCCCATGAGAATCTTAACCTAAACATACACCTGAATCGAACATTAATCTGGACTAACATGAATCTGAACCCAAACTAAACCTTAGCCAGAACCCTAACCACAAATGAACTTATACCTAAACCTCACCCTTAATTCTCGCACTGTCCTTCACCTGAACTTGGCTTTAAGTTAACCTAAACCTTCCATCACACCTTACACTTACCTTATTCTTACCTTATTTCACACGTTACTCAACCAGTTAAACCAGTTCCACTGAAGCTAAACCTGAACCTGAACCTTCGCCTATCTACAGTTCACATCCGACCCTTAATCTTTTTCTTATTTTCTTTTTTGCAGGACATAAAATGATCCTCTACCTCATTAAGACCAGGCTCAGGTCCCCATGAGAACTACGATTCCTGTAAGGTCAGTCCTGGAAACACACACACACACACACACACACACACACACTCACCTGTCGATGCTGATTGCACACAGGTTGAGGATACTGGCGGTGCACATCATCACATCCAGCGTGACAAAGATGTTACAGTAGAGCCGGCTGAAAAGCCAGGCGCCGCCGACCACCTGCACAGAACAGACGGGCAGATTAACAACGCACACCTTTCTCTTCCACCTTCGTCACCGTGAAGAAGTGTGGCGCACCCAGCCATTCACACACACAACACACACACACGTGTGAATGCACACACTCCTGCATGAGGTGGCAGAAATGCAGGAAACATGTGCACATGTTAAAGATAACATCCCAACGAGGCATTTATGCTAATGAGGATATTAATGAGACTCGTTTGTGCGGGAAGGGGCTAATTTGTTGAAGCGGTGAAGCGTAAACGGAGATGATGTTGTTGTGTTGATGTTGATGATGAAGTGAGGGAGCATGTTAAACTTAAGGGAGGTTAGCCCCCCCCCCCCAAGAAGAGAAGTGGGTGCTGGTGTGTTTATCTGCTGCCCCCCCCCCCCTCTTTTTTTGTTTGTGTGGTCTATGGGATGTTCCTGGCCGACATTTGAGTGCTGGTGTTTACCTCATTAGCTTCAAAAAGCACCTATTTCTTCAACGAATGAAATGTAAAAGCATAGCTTGCTGTGTTCATTGTGCACACACCATGTCACATTTGTTGTTGTTTACAAGCAGCAGAGGACGAATCCTGCATGCTACATTTTTACAGAGGTCAAGTCGCCACGATGTGACACCGCAAACACATTAGGGCCCAATAATCGAAGTAACACCTGCACCACACTCATGAACACATGCACCTTCATCCACACCCCGAGCTCAAACTAACCCTTAATACGTATATGTGGAAACGTTCATTGAGCCTTTCTGACTCAGAGCAATGTTATTACTTATCTTGGTCAGAGCCCAACATCCTGTTTTCATATTACATCCCTAAGCTTCATTAAGTTTGGTCAAATAAACCAGCTGATGTCACTGTGGTTGGGTTAGGCTAAACCTGTTTCAAGCAGTTTAGTCTGAGAGGTAAATGGGGCATAAATGACGTGGGTTTGTTTAATGTTAAGATGCTTTGTGCCTTTATTTGGTCGAGACTGAGAATGGAACGGTGGGTTTTAGAGAAAGACGGGAATGATGTGCAGCAAAGGTTCAATCAGCCAGGAATCGAAGAACAGAGACAATGCACAAAAGACAGTACATGACAGGTAATGCAGCACCACTGTGTCCTGCATTCACAACACACAGCGTTTCCAATCAGGTTTTCACTCAAAGGAGAGGAGAGGGAAATCATTATGTACAAGGAAGTCAATAGGAAAAGTAGAAATAGATTGTTTATGAGTGTTCACGCACGCACACACACACACACACACACAGAATTGATCCTTTATTCTCTGCAAGTAGGAAAAGGAGCAGCTGGAATATAAACGGGGAATAAGCGGCAACGGGTTTGAAAAGATGAGAGATTTGTTCTGATTAATTGAAATAGTAAAAAAAAAATGGTCCAACTGAAGTTTGCTATCTTGATCGTTTGTAGTATCATCCACTGTTCCCTCTGGGAAATTCCCTTTGGACTGAGCTGCTGCACATCACTGCCTCCCCGTCTCCATGAAACAGCTTTAAGTACAAACAGCATGAAATGGATTGACAGTTATGAACGTGCGTCAGACAATCTCATCTGAATGCCAGCACCATGGACGCTCCACTGCGATCAATCTAAAGTGACTCTGCTCTCGTATTGCACATACTGTTCCCACACTCGACTGCAGAGTGTCTGCTGCCGTCATTCCCACGTCCTATATTCTCCACCTTACACAGCAGGGGACACGATTGCATAACTCCAATGACATGCACGGCTTTAATTGAACTGAAATTTTATCATTTTAAATATTTAAGAGGAGACCTATAATAATGTCATACATAATATTCAGTATCATTGCTGAGACAGGCTGACATTAGTCAGTGTTAGTTTCCTCACACTGTCCACCACTCCAGATCCTGCTCGGTGAGCTCTTGCCCCTACCTGACAGAGAATTCCCCCACTGCTCTGATTGGCCAGTGGGCTTTAGTCATTTGTGATCGGTCAGCTGCTCCACAGTGACGGATCGGACCCCGAGCACCACAGTGACATCGGCAGATTACACAGGAAGTGGAGTTGATGAGGCATCCGTGTAGTCGGTGTCGTACTCACGTTTCCCTATGGTTAATTAGCATATGTAAACAAGTGTGGGTGTCCACTAGCGTTACAGGGTGTCATTGCCACCTACTGTTAAGGAGCGTGAATAAACGGCACTCTGACTGACAGAAAATCCCCTTCAAAATAAAAGCACAGAATGTTTTTTTTCTTTACCCCCCCCCAAAAAAATGCCCGTGACCCACTTTTTGGTTGCGACCCACCAGTTGAGAATCACTGCACAAAAGGAGTTTGTGTAATTGCTGTATTAATATGGGAATATTTTCGTTTTTAAATGTTAAACCCACATTCGGGGTTGATGCATGTGAAGCACGAAGGCTTCATGCGACACGGATCAGCTCGAGTTCTCTGCGTCTGCTTAAGGACGGACGGCTCCTATGGCCACTGGAGTGACTGCTGCTCTTTCCTCCCGTTAACCTTCACGGCACTTAGCATTCAACTTGACAGCCTTGAACTGCACCAAAAGGTTATTGTTCCGTGCCGACACTCCTCGACATGATGGTGCTTTCGAGTGTAGCCCGGAACAATAAATACCCAATTCACTGCAGAGCATAAAGATCCGGTGTGGCGCTGAGCGATAGCGATCGGGAGATCTCAGATTATCCTAATCTTACGGAGGGGGGCGACACTAAACCTCTGCAGCACCTCTTTAATCTGTAAACGCGCACGGCACAAGAACACAACGCTCGTTTCTAGTCAGCGAACCACGTAGGAAACGCGACACACACACACGCGCGAGCACGTCCAATGCTGTTTACACGGTGTGAGACGGTGACTCATATCCGCTGTGTTTGAAGATTTCAAATCTCACACGAGACTGTGAAGTGTGCACATTTAAACACCCTGATAGAGCTCACAGCAGGGGGTACACGAAAATCATCCACCGGGAAACAGGAGAGACAGTTTGACGTGGATTTGGATTAAGGCTTTTTACACTAACAGGATTACAACATGCAGTGATGGGAGACGCTGCCTTTGAAGATGGCGGTGACTGATGCCGTAGCTGGAGCTCGCTCCTCATTAACACCCCGATTTCATGATTGATCATAATTTAATGAGCCGTTACAACCTGCTAACACTGATGCAACATTCCCTCTGTGGGGAAGACAAGGTCGCTCACTCAGCCCTCAACATCACCCTCAGCCTATTCAATTAATCTTTACTTAGATATATATTTATATTTATAGCACCAAATCATAACACAAAGTTTCCTTCGGGAAATATTTTCCAATCTCGTTAAGGAGAAAATAATGATGTGGTATTTCTTGTTGAATTGTCGTCTGAATTGTCTTTGGCATTTCCTATAAACCGATATTATTTTCTCCAGATGCTCCGCCCCCTCCTGTTGCATTTGAGTTTTTTATATATTCACAATATTTATTGTTTTTTGTTTTGCGGTTTTGGGCTTCTGAGGGAGGGAGACATCATCCTCAGTCTCGAGTTATATTTCCCAGTAAAGTAGAAATAGTGAACCCAGCGACTCACTGCCTGTGTTTTCTGGATGTCAAGCAGTGACTCAGCATGTGGAGAAACAAGAGGAGAATAATCCAATTTATCCCAGAATTGATATTATTTGCCACTTTAGAAAATGAAAGCAGTCATCTGAGTGTTCTCCTGACATCAAGTGGAGTTTTGCCCTCAGTATAGGAGGTGTTTCTAGAGGAAAACCCCACTATACCACAAGGGGGCGCTCTTTGTCACAGTGAACACTTTTTCAGCGTGAACTGCTCAGTATTCAGTTGTTGCTCTACTCGGAGTCGGATGCACCAGGTCACTTTCATATCAGCTGGGTGCAGTTGACCAATCACAGGAGACATAGAGCAGCTAACCAATCAGAGAAGTCGGGGCTTTTCTGGACAGCACCGTCAAACTACAGTGTTTTCTGAGACCGTAAATCTTAGTTTTCGACTAATTCAATCGTGTGACACCAAAAACGCGAGAACTAGGTCTCATTTAAATTCAATGTTACAAGATGAGACGCCTTATTTTGTTTTCATCCCTCATGGCTGCTTCTAAAGATCAACACTGAACAGCCTCACATGTGATGATCGATGGAGGAAATAAAACCTCAACCTAAATTCCAAATAATACAATTCCAGTTATTTCACACTTAAAGTAAGTGCACACTTGCCAGTATTTACCCAAATACATCCGACACTTGTAACACATGTTCCCAGCCTCCCTTGTTTTGATGTGAGACTGAAAATCTTGTTCCAAAATCATCTCTGAAATACCTCAACATGTAATCTTATCATCCTCCTGCAGATTTGCGTAGTTGGTGGAACACCCCTGAGGATGGCAGGAACATTTCAGTAAAGGAAGCAAATCCAATTTACCACTCTGGCAGCCTCATTATGAGAAGACTTCACGGCTGCGTGACACAATTTTTTTTTTGGACAATTAAAAAAAAAGGGAAAAAAGACAAAATCGTCCACAAGACAAATCTTTTGTTATTCCTGGCACCTCCCTATAATTTATATCTGGGCTAAACATTGTGAGAGTTAATACATTATACTGTACAGTATATGCAGCTCTCTACACACCATGGTGACTCGACCATTCAGGCTTGGCACTTTGCATTTCCATTCACGCGTCTCTCTCTCTGTCAGTGTAAGCAGAATTAGTGCAGAGCCACTGAGCCCATTTACATGAGGTTTTGTGGAGGGTTGGAGCGTGACCTGCGCAAGACCTCGTTTACTTCTGGACACATCTGAACAACAGGGAGGAGGAGGAGGCGGAGGAGGAGGAGGAGGAGGTGGAGGAGGGACAGGGAATTGTTTTTCCACTTTCTTAAATACAGAGTATTATAGCCGCGGGAGAAGGATGCGTCCCCCCAGCGGTCCTTGAGTTATTCATTCATTTATTTCTATTTTTCTTACACAGTCACACATTCAGAACTATTATTATTGACAGCTTTCCTATTTACATGGTGTGTTTGTTGATTTATGCAAATGTCCCGCAAAATGAAAATGCCCCGCAAATCCCCGAAAGCTGACCAGTCCCATCAGATTGGGCTCATTGATCAATCAGAGCTGGCTGAGCTTTAAAGAGAGTGAAAGGTCCAGTCTGTTGGATCCAAGTGAACCACCACGTTTTCACAGTAGCCCAGATTGGACAAACTCCTACATGCTTGGAAGGGAAGTAGATCATCTACAATATGGAACCTCCCCACTAGATGACACCAAATCCCACTGGCTGTGCCTTTCCTAGTGTTTCACGGTCGCAAATGGCTCAACATCAGCTCTGACTCCATGAATGCATCAGTGCATCAACAGAACAGGCTGATTGATGAAAGCGTGTGCGGAGTGAGGAGTGAGGTCCACTTGACAAATGGAGCCGCCTCTGTCATCAGGTTGTTGAGTCACTGAGGCTGAACGGCAGAATTTGCGCAACGAGCTCCGTCACTGCTGCCAAGAAACCCACTTCCCTCAGATCCCTCCCTGATCGACTGCACCATGCAGAGATAAGGTGGCTTGCTCAAGGGCACGATTAGTCCCTGCTGACGGCAGATAGAGGAATACCCTTTACCTTTACTGCCAAAGAAAGAAGGTGGCAGAGGTAGACCAGTACAAACCCCCCCCCCCCCCCCCCTCAGGCCATTACAAATCCATTATTAATCTCCCGTCCTTCAGATTAGAACTCACAGGGTGATGGTGCTTGTAGAGTCAGTTTTAAGGGTTCAGTGGTCTTTGACTCTGATCTAATGTGTTTTTTCTTGACGTTGACATTCTTACCTCAAGTCAGTCAAGCGCTAGTTTCATGTGTGGGCCACGTTCCATTATGTTTTTACAATTTGGCCCACAGTTTGGACAACCCCGTTTCGAGTGAACCATGACAGAACTTTGGCGTCATATTATCTCTTAACGGCTCTTTCCTGAACCCGACCATTTGCATAGCACCTGCTCAAACAGCATGACTGTTTACACGGGAGTTGAACTCATGACTGAAGCCCGGCGATTAATCTCCTTTAATTTGTCCGATCCTGCTCACTGGGTGAGCTCGCTGTTTCTTCTGTTCCCCGCTTGACCTGCTGTCGGTCGGTCTGCGCTCTGCGAGACTCGGTGCTTTCTGCCGAGTGTGTGCAAACTCTGAGCAGCAGGGCGGCTGCCTCCACTCCACTATCAGCAGAGACTTAGATCTGGAAAGCATCGCACTGGCGAGAGGCTCCCGGAGTCTGTTTTCAGACATGACCTTCAGAGTGCGTCAGGAAACATGGGTCTTCGCACTTTGCCTCTCGCATATGGAGTTCACAGTGGGAGGTGGTTCAGGTCGCAGACGTTCACAGGAGGGGTCAGCCGGTTATCGGCCTGAGGGAACGGCAGCCGAAGTTACAAAAACGCCGCAAAGCTCCACCACGTTTCACGCGTCAGGAGCCGAGCTGATGTGACCGAAATGGAACCCGATCGGTCGGACACAAAACCCCGAATGAACGTCTGTCAGGTTCAAGTCATGTTTGGGTCGTTTTCTCTTGTGCTCAGTCATGTTTCGATAAAAAAATCAAAGACGGCTCAAATGCCTGTGTCAGCATTTCTGCCATCCCACTTCACTTAATATCCAGAAATGTCGTGGAGAGCCCATGGGAAGAAACTAATCAAGCTCAACCAAAAGTGGATCCTTTACTGATCCTGACCCAAACCCAATGTTTACGAATGACACGGTAGATAAACAAGTGGACTGTCTGGACAATGTGACAGAGCCAAACTTCAGAGTGTTGCTGCTTTCAGGTCAGGTAGCCCTCTCTCTCTCTCTCTCTCTCTCTCTCTCTCTCTCTCTCATATATGTATGCAGATATTATGTTCGGACAGTTCCAGGCAATACATTCAGAGTCTGAAAGCACCAAATGATGCATGAGCCTCTACATCCAGGACAGAGTATTGTCAGAGTTGCCTGAGGCTTGTGAACACCGGTGCAGTTAATAGAGCTTGTGAACAGCGAGTCAAAGATGACGGTGGAGCAAAATGATCAATTGGCATACAAATGGTGTCAGGCTAATCAATGAAGTGCGAAATAATAACGAACAGGTCAAATAAAAAGCTCTTTGCCTTGGAGATTTGTTAAAAAAAAGAAAAAGACACTCTCGCGTTGCCTTTCTCTAATTTTAGGATCGGTCAATTATATCCCGCAGACCAAAGTCTTCATTTGTTAATATTCAGTATAACCCTCAGCAATTATGTATCATCTGTATGACTAGTACCACTCATCATCACCATCAACCCCCCCCCCACCCCTTCTGTCACCCTCATAGTTGCCCCGGTGTGTAATAAGCTCCCAATGACCTTCATCCTTTTTTTCCTCCCTGACTCTTCTTTGGTTGGACAAGTTCACTTTGTCTCGGAGGCTGAGCTCTGCCCTCTCTCCTCTCCTTCCCTCTCCATTATGGAGCCTCTTTCACTGCCAAGCAGCTGTATTTCAATCTCTTCCACATTCTCTGCAGCTATGATACTTCCCCTCGCTGCCACTTTCTACCATTGACTCCGGATGACCTCTGCCATGAGTTATGCATGTGCCTGCAGGGGCTAAATGTGAAAGATGGTGTTGAGATGCAAGACAATCAATTAATAGGAATAGTTGTATTTGACTGGAACAAAAATGCCAGCGCTGTCTTAAGAATGCTTTTTTTTTTTTTAAAGCTTTTCACAAGACTCATGTGAGCCGTTTAATTGCCTCCTGGGGGCTAATTAAGTGTTTTGAATTGAATTGAATTGGTGTTTCAGGGTGAAGGTAGTAATGATGTGAGGAATCTGAACTGGAATGTGACTGGTAGGAGAAGCACAGGTGTTAGTGGGAATTATTCATTACTCTATGAATAAGATACAATCTAATTGGATTTTTTTTCGGGGGGGGGGTCATTTTCCAGGTGACTGAAAGGGTTTGCAAATGAAATTTTAATCAATCAATAATTGAATAGGGGGTTTACGAAAACAACAGAGAACAGCCAGTGCTAATATTGTTATGAATGCAGCTTATGGCGCATTCACTATTGATCTAGAATAGCCATTCAAAGCGGGAAACACAAAGACTGTGCTCCTCATTGGAAAGAGAGGTCGTTGTGTTACGTCGTTACCTCCCATAACACATTTGTATCTCTTTGCCTCGTTTACTGACACAAGGCCACATGCGTCGTTGAAAAGGCTAAATGACCAAACCAATCAAGTAGCTGACAGGAAAAGGAAAGACAGTCGTGCAAATAGCGATTCCTATAGATTGTTCCAAGGGCAATCTTTAGGTGTTTGCATTTAGATAAACAAATGTATACAACTATTTGAACCACTTATTAATAATTGATAGAATAGAATACTTTAACTGAAATCATGGCTAATGTATTAACAATTTGCGTATCTGAAAATATATAGTTAGCAGTTGAAGAAATCAGATAGTGAGACCAATTTGGTAAAATACAAATCATTGAAATAGTCATGAGTAAGGGCAAAAAAACGGTTGAAATAATATTAGCAAGCTCTTCATTTGGAATAATTAGTATAGTATCAGTGTCAGTTAACTGATAGATTAGCGGTTGAATTTGTGAGGTAAGAGGTTAAACGGCTAAAGCTCAGAATTGCTAACAGCTAAGGTACATGCTTGTAATGGTTAGCTAGCATCAAAGGAAACGAATGACCATAACACATGAATAGCTAAAAGTAACCAATCAATGAACAGGGGAGCTGAAGGGATGTCTGGCTAAAGTTCTCGGCTAATTCATTAACAGGACTGCATGATTTACTGCATTGAAAGGATTAGCTAAAAGTAGTAACATGCCGATCAGATAACAAGTGAGCCTATGAGCTAACTGCATGCTGGACTAAAATAATTAGCTAAAAGCATTGGCAATGCTATATAGTTGCAATAGCTGTGGCTGTAATTGTCCAGAGGTAATTAACTGTGACGAAAGTAACAGCCGAACCTGTGAGCTAACGAGATACTGGACTGAGATAATCATCATGAATTTAAATGAGACCTAGTTCTCGCGTTTTTGGTGTCACACGATTGAATTAGTCGAAAACTAAGATTTACGGTCTCAGAAAACACTGTAGTTTAACAGCATTAGAAGGGCAATATAGTAGTTGCAGTGGTTAACTGTGGTTGTAAATGGCCGGGGGGAAATGAAATGTGGTGAAAGTAAACGTTAGCTGGTGAGCTAAAAGGATGAATGGCTTAAGGATACTTAGTGTTAGCTAGGCTACATGTTTGAAATGTCGTTCAAGGCTAAGCGGTTCAAACCGTTAGCTAAACTGTTATGTGAATTTCAAATGTTTTGGTTGATTCATGTATGGTGGTAGTTTGGAATATTTCAGTCGTAGCATCTACTTTGGGGGGGGCGGGGGAGGGGGGGGTGACCATGTTAGCATCACAAAGGGGCGTGTCACTATCAAGGTGCATCCTTGATACGGTAGGTGTGCTACGTCAGACATGTTGGATGCGTCATCCATCACTGCCCCCGTTACCTTGTCGTGTAAACACAGACACTCTGACCTCCTCACCTCCAGGTACACCGCCCAGGGCATGACCAACAGCGCCACCAGCAGGTCAGCCACGGCCAGGCTGACCACCAGGTAGTTGGTGGTGGTCTGCAGGGAGCGCTCTCTCAGCACGGCCAGGCACACCAGTATGTTCCCAAACACGATGGCCAGGATGAGCAGCGAGTAGAGCATGGCGAAGTAGTTGTGCTCCCCCTTGTCCGGCTCCGACGCCTCCGAGCTCTCGTTCCTCTCGTCCCATCCCGACTCGTTCCAGAGCCGCTCTGCGCCGCTAAACATCGCCATGGAGACGCCCCGGTGGCATGGGAGGTGATATGTTTGGCAGTCCTGTCAAAGGGAGGAGAGCATAGCTCGGTGTTAACCCGCTCGTCACATAACTTCCTCTCTCTCCCTTTTTTTTTTTCTTTTTTTTTCTTTTTTATGGGAGACACAGTTATAACATTTCTTAATTTCTCATTAGTCGGACAGAGGTGCAGCGCGTTAACCGCGGGATGACACCGACGGCATGGGATCAGGTCAGAGGTCGTCTGGGGAACTGGCTCCTAGCAACGGCGGGTATGAGCCGAACTGAGGAATCAAGTGGTGGAAAAGCATCCCAGCAGCGGCGCTTCTCGCTTCACACCGCTGCCGTTTGCCTCTGCTGGCCGCCGGCGCTTTATTTCCCGCTCCAAATGAACGGAATCCAAGCGGAAGCACATGTCGACGCCTCCTGCAGATACAGCGCCGGCCGCCACGGAGCCAATCATCTTCTGCGACTCAGCAGATATTTATGCTCTTGACAGCAGACTTCACCTGCATTGCAAATCCATTAATGATGACGCCAGTCAGGCCCTAAAATGCCGCCCCCCCCCCCCGCACCCGTCCTTCCCGTAAATGGTTTTTAACACAACTAGCCAGAGACTGAAACTACTACGCGGAGATGGCAACTTTAATGAGGGGCTGTCACACGATGGCCAGGATGAGCAGCGAGTAGAGCATGGCGAAGTAGTTGTGCTCCCCCTTGTCCGGCTCCGACGCCTCCGAGCTCTCGTTCCTCTCGTCCCATCCCGACTCGTTCCAGAGCCGCTCTGCGCCGCTAAACATCGCCATGGAGACGCCCCGGTGGCATGGGAGGTGATATGTTTGGCAGTCCTGTCAAAGGGAGGAGAGCATAGCTCGGTGTTTACCCGCTCGTCACATAACTTCCTCTCTCTCCCTTTTTTTTTTCTTTTTTTTTCTTTTTTATGGGAGACACAGTTATAACATTTCTTAATTTCTCATTAGTCGGACAGAGGTGCAGCGCGTTAACCGCGGGATGACACCGACGGCATGGGATCAGGTCAGAGGTCGTCTGGGGAACTGGCTCCTAGCAACGGCGGGTATGAGCCGAACTGAGGAATCAAGTGGTGGAAAAGCATCCCAGCAGCGGCGCTTCTCGCTTCACACCGCTGCCGTTTGCCTCTGCTGGCCGCCGGCGCTTTATTTCCCGCTCCAAATGAACGGAATCCAAGCGGAAGCACATGTCGACGCCTCCTGCAGATACAGCGCCGGCCGCCACGGAGCCAATCATCTTCTGCGACTCAGCAGATATTTATGCTCTTGACAGCAGACTTCACCTGCATTGCAAATCCATTAATGATGACGCCAGTCAGGCCCTAAAATGCCGCCCCCCCCCCCCGCACCCGTCCTTCCCGTAAATGGTTTTTAACACAACTAGCCAGAGACTGAAACTACTACGCGGAGATGGCAACTTTAATGAGGGGCTGTCTGCGTGTCTCCAGGCCTCGTCAGTGTGGTTCGCCCATTGGAGGTGGGCTAATGACTCCACTCTGCCACGCTGAGAGGTCCGGTTGGCTGTGGTCCCGGGATCTGCTCCTCCAGCTCCCGCCCACAACCCTCCCTCGGTTTTTGGTCCCGATCCACCCTCTCTGGCGCGGGGCCAGATCACAGAGCGGTGGCAGTGCTCACACCTGGGTCTCGATGGTAAACAAAATGATCCATCTCATCCACTCCTCCCTCCTCCCGAGACCGAAATAGGAGGAAAAGTCGGCGCAATTGCTCGGTGGACGTATTTAGACTTGGACCCAGCCCAAGGGGCTTTTAAAGATTTCCTCAGTCTGTAATTCCTCTCTGTGGCTGCAGTATCACGTTGGTGAGAATGAGGAGAAGCAAAGAAACATCAGCCACTCCCCCCCCCCATCACCTTGGAGCCTCCTAATGGGAGACGCAGCCCTGCTGCATTTATATCATTAAAATTAGGTACACAGCAAATTAGGAGTATAAATCATTGAAAATGTGAGGAAAACACACTCGGCATACAGAGCATGCACATTATTATTTAATCCCCATCAGTGGCATGAGGTTACACTGAGCCGCAGTTAAGACTTTCAGATGTGAAGTGCTAATTGAAGCTGATTTTCCTCTTCACTCTCTTGTTGACCGGTTCCCTGCTCTCTATGTTAACCCCCCCCCCCCCCCCTCTCTATGTTACCCCCCCCCCCCCCCCCACACACACACACACACACACTTTCACTCACACACACACACCATTAATGTGAAGTACTCTGACCCTCAAGTGGGCATCATCAGACCCTTTAACTGCACAGCGTGCATGTGCATGCAGCAGCTCTCTGTGTTCCATGCCCACCCTTTGATTAAGGAGGCATTTTTCTTTTTTTTTTTCAAAATATTTCACATTTAGGAATTAATTGGATGGATGGATAGATGGATAGATAGATAGATAGAAAGTACATCATCATTTCAGGGTTATTACTTGTGGATGATTTCACTGGAAATGACATCCATAAAGTGGTTGCTCCTTTTGTGATGATAATTTGAATCCTGGAAATTCATTACAGTTTATACCTGCCAGGCAATCAAACCTCTATCGCAATTTTCAATTAAAGCCAATGGAATGGCTTATCTTGCTTCAGAATCATGCTTCCAGGGGGTTTGGAGGAGTAATGACACATGCAAATGCAGGGTTGTTGGTTTTTTTTGTACAACTAGATGCCCCCATCAGGGCACATGGAGGCTGAAACAATCGAGAGATCCATCAGAAGATAAGGGTTTGACAGAGACGAACGTTGTCTACGTTTCCCCCTCTAAGTGCGTAAAGGCAGAGTAAAAGCTGACACACCTGTTTCTGTTTCCCAGGGGACGATTCATCAGACGCCACAGAGGAGAAGCATCGTCCGCGCAGACTTGTGAACCTGGCGGGTCACCGCGTCCGGAGCTGCGGGGAGGCGGAGCGCGAGGAGCGCGCGGTCGGTGCCATTACGCACGGGGTGGATGTGGATGAGACGGAGCGCAGCGGACGGATCTCTATACCTCCTCCTCCTTCTCCTCCTCCTCCACCTCCTCCTCCTCCTCCTTCCTCTTCCTCTTCAGAGTGAGTGAGCGTTCAACTCGCGGCTCCGTGACAACCGCTGTAACACACGCGCCTCCAGTGCTGTCGCTCACTGTGATACCTGCGCGCACCGGAGGAGGCGCGCGCGCATGTTGGATGAGTGGAGACCTCGTCTGTGCGTAAAAGTGATGCAGGTGGAATTTAGGGATGTGGGCGAGCATCACCAAGCCCAGAATGATCACAGTTCTAGAATACAACACCCCCCCCCCACACACACACCACCACCACCACCCCCTCCCTCCCTCCCTCCCCCCCCCCCCCCCCCACCACCGCCACCACCCCCCTCTCCCCCTCCCTCCCTCCCTCTCTCTCTCCCTCTTCATGTTTCCATAGTTATCATTATAGCTGCATGTGCCGAGCTGTGATCCTGCCCCATGGCTGTTACTCCCCGTGACCCTGAACCAGTCTGGGTCGTGTGTTGCTGGAAGTGGCATTGGCATATAAATAGTCTAATGGTGACCTCATAGAACAGAAGCAGCACGACATACAGAGCGTGAATTGGGTCAGTGTGAGTGTGTGTGAAGGAATGCACAGGATGTGTCCAGTGGGATGAACCTACTTTTCCTTCATATAGAGGACAGATGAAAAAAAAAAACCTCAGTGCAGATAACAGTGATAAAAAAAGACCAGGAGGCTTGTGTCTTATATGGTGTCACGCACACTTTGTTTTCCTGTATCCTCGTCGTGCCTTTCTAAGGTGAGAGTCATCCTCCCTGCAGGAGCTCCTGCAAATGAAGTACATGACGTCTCTCTGTGGCACTTCATTTTATTCCCATGCACAATGGAGGGTTGTATTGTCACAATGATACTTCCATTTTTAGGCAGATGACTCATTTTTCCGGATATCTTCAACATACAGCCCCAAAGCCACACTGCAGATATGATTTCTCCCTTAAAGGTGCAGTGTGTACGATTTTTGTCACTTCCATCGTTAGAGAGAAATGTGACAAAACGAGTACATTACTGGCATTGTTGTGCATTTTTAATCGGCCACGTGTATTGTGTGTTTTCTATAACCCTTGAATGAGCCCCTTAATGTACATTTATACGTGAGGAGCGGGTCCTCTCTATGCGGGGCGCCATGTTTTTTTACAGTAGCCCAGAGTGCGACATACTAAACATCCCTTTGAGTTCTAACTGAAGTGATTCGCCTACATGCTCAGAAGGGTGAGGGTGAAGTCTCACCAGTGGGAGTCACCAAATCTCACACACTGCAGCCAGACTGTGCGTGGAGCTCATAAAGAAGCGGCCTGTGCTCATTGGAAGCTTGACTCACTCTATCCCCTCCATGCCGGGGAGTCCGACTGTCTCCTGCGCTTTGCAGAGCCGAAGCCAATCCTAATGTGCGGCGTGAAGCTGCTGCGCAGGAATTTCTGAATATTTGCCAGAGTTGTGAGAAGTGTCGGTGCGGCGGGTGACACCGGTGCCGACTCTCAAATCTGCCCCTCCGCTCGCTCAGGAAACGTCCAACAAAGACTGATTTCCCTTCCGCTGTGTTTGTGCCCACTCTGCAGCGTTCACAGAATCCATCTCACTTCATGAATGGAAGCATCTGGAAGTGGAACATGTTTTTTTTATTTTTTTTTATGGAGCTGCTGTCGCCTCTCTGACAGGATGATTAATAATACAGAGTTAAATGTGCAAAGAAATGGAATAACGGCATGTCCAAACTCTATCTACAGTCACCAGTCTGATGTGTCAACCCTCTCTCTCTCTCTCTCTCTCTCTCTCTCTCTCTCTCTCTCTCTCTCTCTCTCTCTCTCCCTCTCTCCCTCTCCCTCTCTCTCTCTCTCTCTCCAGATATATTGATCCATTGATTCCCTCAGTGCTGTTCACTTTATGGTCTGCAAATAGCCCTGATCAGAGAGGATGAAGGATGGCTCAGAACGATGGATGTTCACATGTTGGATACAGAGGTGGAGCTCGACAGCTGCTCACAGACCTGCTGCTCTCAGGTAGCTGCGGATGTGGAGGTCAGGCCTCACTGAGCATCATCACGGTCATGATAAAGGCCTCATGTGGTGGGAAGATGCAACTAATCAGCTTTTGCATGTGTTGGTTGGAATTATGCTGCCATCTACTGGCCCCAAGACCGAACTGAAACCCTTGAAATCAAAAGTGAACCATGAAATGTTCATTACCCATTTACAGATCGACATCTACACTGTATTGATTACTGATATGAATTTTATATTTTTTAGTTTTGATTTAGCAGAAATGACCTTTGTATTAACGTAGGCTTTTGATTGGCCAGTGAGACGGTTCATATATATTGATTTAAACATTGTTTCTTTTTACAGACAATGTTTTGGACGTGTTCCTGAAGACGGGAGATATTTATTCACCAATTCAGACTGTGCCAGAAAACAAAGGACGTCCCCTTGCTCTCACATCAAAGGACATTTTGAGAAAAACAAAGGTATTTCTTTTAAATGTTCAATTAAATTCTTTGTCTCAATTTCTTATATCTAATTGTATTTTTCAGATACACTTGTTGGTATATAACACACAGCAAGTGATGTAGAGGAAAAAGTACAAATCTATGATGGGGGAAACTTTATTGTTCACTTAACATAGACACTGAGTCAAATAATGTCAGTCATGTTAGCCGACGTGTTCACTGTCACTGTGAATTCAATCTGATTTATGATTCACACAACAACAAGGACCCGAGTAAGCCTCATGTCCTTGGTGTGTATTGTAGCTGCATTTGAATCAGTGGTGTTTACGTGTGTGTGTGTGTGTGTGTGTGTGTGTGTGAGATGGTCAAGTGCAGAACTCAGCCCGGACCCCTTCTCCTTCTTTCTGAGCCCACTCACTGTATCCTCCCTCATAATGTCTGGCCCTGACAGGAAGAGACACAAAGAGCTGTGAGGTCACAGAGCTCGTCCAGCAGCACCCAAACACCAATCAATCAATCAATCAATCAATCACTCACCCACTCATTCACTCACTTACTCACTCAATCAATCAATCACTCACTCACTCACTCGCTCATTCATTCAATCAATCACATAGCAACAGGTTGACAATATGTAAATTACACAACACTTGACATGATTTAAAGGTGGATTATGAAGGATTCTCAAACAAGTAGTCCTCATCTTTATGAGCCACGTGTGTGTGTGTGTGTGTGTGTGTGTGTGTGTGTGTGTGTGTGTGTGTGTGTTGTGTGTGTTGTGTGGTTTGCAGAGCTGCTGTTTTCACCATGTGTGGGTCTTTTCTATGTGACAGTCTTTCTTGGACAGGGGAATGCTAACTGTTTGCCTGATTAGCGTACTGAAGTATTCATAGTTCTATAATAGATGTTATAATCTGAAAATAATGTTGTTGTTGTTGTTGTTGTTGTTGTGGTGGTGGTGGTTGCTGGGCAGGTAAACTTTGACCGACCGTCAAACCCTGCATGCTACACCTTTATGTCCAAAGCATTTTGTCAATTGAGCAACAAAATACAAAGAAGATAAATCCAAATGAATTTTTTTTAAGAAAATAAATAATTGTTTATACTTTCTTTTAATCAACAAAAATGTTTTTTTATTGATATATACTATTTCTATTTTTTTTTAATTTAAATCTAAACTCATTTTAATTGACAAGTGCCTAGTTTCTCCTCTGCAGCTGAAATGTTTGCTCTCCTCCTCAGACTCTTGTTGTTGTTTACCTGCTGAATCCCAGCTGCCAGGCCACGTCCAGAGCTCTGCTGCTTCTCCTCACGCTCCTGCAGTGAAACACAATGTTGTCGTCCTCTCTCCCGGGAGCCTTCACTTCAAACTTCAACCTGAAGTCGTCTGGGGACAACTGCAGGGACTCCTCCAAGTTTCCCACTGGTATTCACACACACATACACACACACACACACACACACACACACACACACACACACACACATAGAACATAAAAGACCCACAAAAGTCATTATTATCCCTCCTTCCCCACACATGTTCTCTCTTACATGGGATGTTGACGGCTCCCGCGATGTGTCCCTGCTTGTATTCGTCCTGATTCCTCACGTCGAACAGTTGAATGTCCCGGTTGGACAGCATCAGCTTCAGCTGAGAGTAGGTCACTACTGAATCTGAGGAGGAAATGTGGAATTCACAAACGTGAAAATCCACAGTTTGAAATCCAATCAAAGACCTAAAGCTCCACACAGGCTCTGCAAGAACAGAGAACTTTCTTCTGGCTCCCAGGGCTGCAAGAACAAAATGATGTCATCTTGTTCTCGCAGCCCTGGTTTGGGAGTTCTTGCTGCTTGTTCTCGACTCCTCATCTGGGCAGAACTTTGTTCTGGTTCTTGTGTCCGACAGCTGTCGCCTGATTGGTCGGAACTTTGTTCTCGTTCTTGTGAAGTATGCTAGGTCCTGGCCAGAGAGAACTTTGTTCTTGTTCTTGCAGCCCAGGGAGCGAGAACAAAGTTCTCTGTTCTTGCAGACAGATGTGTTGAGCATTACTCACCATCTATTGCTGTGAACCTGATGACTCTCTCTCTCTCTCCCTCTCTCTGCTATGAGAGAGCTGTCAACTCAGAGGATGTTTAGCCTCTGTCCTCTGACTGAGCCTGACTCTTTTGTTTGAAATGGAAAACATTCCATTGTTTCTCATTTCAAACAGAGATACTAGAATCAACCAGAGCCTCTGTTTGTGCCAGTGACACATGAGAAGTAGCTGCGGTCCATTCACACCGAGGCAGCACTGATACTGGCCCTTTAACCAGCAGCACCACAGCATTTGAATAGAATGGAATAAAAGTTCATTCAGCCCTATGGAGGAAATTGTGGTGATGATAATGATACTACTGCTAATGATAATAATAATAATGACAATAATAACAATAATAATAATAATAATAATAATAACAATAATAATAATAATAATAACAATAATAATGATAATAATACATGTGTTATGTATATACATACCCACATGTACACATAGCATTCACACACACACACACACGTATATATGCACATACAGATGTAAAAGAACCCATGTACCCATTTTATCATACAAAAATCTATATGTACTAAAACATTCACATATACATACACACACACACACACATATTCACAATTCAATCATCATCAGCATCATCACACAAATACTACACTATAGCAATAAAAATATTTACACATACTATTCATCACACAAGACACACACACACACACACACACACACGCACACATGACTTTAGTTGTTGTTGCACAAAACCGTCCAAAACCAAAAAAAGTATTTTTACCCTTCCGGAAAACATCTCCACATTTTGGAGTGGAGGTCACGTGAGTCCTCAGCAGTGAAGCGATGGTCGGCGTCGAGGCGCGGTTCAGTCCTGCCACAACGCGACACACACGCTGCGACCACACACAGGACGGCATGATGAGGCTGAGGTGCAGGGCTCAGACAGCAGCCGGCTCTGATGGCTCAGCACTGTTGACAGTGTAAACGCTCCCAGGCTCAGTCAGCAGCTTCATGTGTCACTGTCACTGTTTGAAGGCAAATGTTCAACCGCAGCATCAAATAGCAGGATCCACTTTTTACTTTCTAGTATGAAACTTACACTTTCTTTGATCCTTTCTTTGGCTGTCGAGTGTTCTCGTGTCATTATTGTGGGATTTCAACATCAAAAGTAGATTTAAGATCTTTTCCAGAGACCCTGTGGTGACATTGGTAAAAAAAAAAGAAAAAGAATAGCGATAGTAATGTTTGGCTGTAAGCCACAAGGTGATGCATCACCGCCAGATTAGACTCACCTTGTGGCCCTGCAGAAGATGCTTGTTGCCATGGGGATCATCACGTGTCATACATTTGGTGACAGTCAACTTTATAAAAATGCCCCCGAAGGCTTCGGCCTGCGGAGCTTTCTCTTAAAGTAAGTTTCCATCGAAGCACTTTCCAGCCACGGACGCTCGCAAATATCATGTGATGACCGGCCACGATACATTTTGTCTGGTCATCTGGACACATGCGCTTCCCAATTCCTCATTACTCGTCTCCATCAAGACTCCTCTCCTTTGACCTATTTGGAATCAATGGCACAAAGATCATTGTTTTGGTTTGTTCCCCATCAGTGCGCAGCCTCTGTGCCCCCCCCCCCAACACACACACACACTCTTTCACCATCATTCATCCCCTTGGCCGTCGCCCAGTCTCCAGAACTGTATCGGTCAGTGGAGGCGGCTCTGCCATCAGCTGACCGCCCCGCAGATGCCCTCTCTCATGCCTTTAACTCAACCTCTGAGAGCCAGGGTGTCTTTAGTGCAGCCTCGTTATCACTGCCGAGGTCGTTCAAAACAACCTCCTCGCTGGCCTTTCGGGTCTGTGGCAATAACCTGTCAAATTCTACATACACACACACACACCTGTTCAATTTCGAACTGCCTGAATACTCTGAGCTCTCAGAGCTGTCCCTGCCTCTCCATGTGCACTCACTGAAACTGATCTGTCTCTCGTGTCGGCCTTTGTTGAAGACAGTCCTGTACCCGCGACCCGATCCACACTGTCGCTCAAATGTGCATATTTGATTGAAATAGGATGGGATCATTTTGATGAGACAGTCTCTGGATGAAAAGCCATTAGAGGAAAGTTGTGATGTAACTTGAGATGTGATTGTGGCCCAGATGTTTGTGTCTTTCTCTGTGTGTGGCCCCCTGTGTATGAAAGAAGTGTGGGCACCCCTGATTTAAAGGTTTAGTGTGGAGGATTGACACGGACAAACCAACATGTCTTGAGTTCTACTGGCAGCTGAGAGCCTCCATGTCCCCCGGAGCCCCCCAGGCCCCCCCCCCCCCCCCCCCCCAAATCAATACTTAGCAGAAAGTGATTAGCTGACAGGATCCAGAGAATCAACCAATTCAGCATAGAAGCGATGAGACGCCGCCGTAAAACTGGGACAAGAGACCAAATATAGAACAATTCTATTCTCTGATGAATGGATCCATCATCACAGGGAGATGAAAGCCAGGATTGTGATTCCTGTCACAGTGGGGTTCCTTGTTGATCCTTGAGTTACTCTGCATGTCCACTAGATGTCCTCAGTGGGTTTTCTCCAGCACATACGCACACACACACACACACACACACACACACACACACACACACACACAAATCGCCCTATTTCACTCATGTGAGCTTTAAGGTGAAGAGGCCTGCTCCTCCGCACAGATCTGTCTCAGATCAGACCAGTGAGACTAAATCAATGTAATAATCCACCTGTGACCATAACCACGTTAATACACACTCCTCTCAGTTTTCTCACTGAAACCATGGGGTGCACATGGATCATGTGTTGTCTGCCACACCTTTAAAATACAGGTCAAAGAGAAAAAAAATCCAGAAGAATGTGAACTTTTTGAAAAATATAGACAAAAAGAAAGACATTGGAAAAATATAGAATAGAATCTGGAAAAATAATTAGGAAAAAATGGGAATTATTCAAACAAAATCAAACAATCTAAAAATGAAAAACCAAAAACAAGGTGAGAATGACTGTTGTCGGTAGAGTGTTGACTCTCCAGCTCACCCGGTATGAGATGAACTCATCAGCTGCAACTGTCCCCAAGCAGCTGTGCTGCCAATTTTTGTATCAAGCTGCTTGATAATACGTTTGATTTGATCACCCCACCGCTTGACAAGTGAGGACTTATCTCAAATAGTTCCACAGAATGTTCCCACAGTCCTTTTTTGCATTGGTGTGACAGTTTCATCCGTTGTGTTATATGAAAAACTTTTCGGTTATCTGAGGACAGTGAGAACATTTTTTTTTTTTGGAAAACTCTTGGCAGCCTGATGGTTTCTGATCAAATGCTGTCTTCAGTTAGGTCCTGGCATCTTTCTTTCTTCCTGTCTTTCTTTTAATGACACTACCAATAGTGTCAACCAGCAGAAATATGGTCTCTAGAGTTTGTCATTCATTTTTAAATTGCTTCCTGTTGAAATATTGGGGGAAAGGGAGGTGGATTTCCCAGCAGTAACAATCATGATAATTTTTCTGTCTTGTTGTGTAGGAGCAGAGTCAGTCTCTGCTCACACTGAGCAATAGGACGGGGAAACTCTGATGAGACATCCCAGTGCATCACATAGAATAATGACCAGTCACACTCACATGCGCAGAGGCGCCATTCAGGGTCAGACCTGCTCGTCTGTGGACCTCAGACGGTCTCCTCTCCTTTAGGGAAACAGTGGGTCGGTTGCATATCAACATTACAGAAATGAAATACTATGAGTTATATAACTGCTCCGTTCCCGTGAATCTCATATTTCATCGTCAGCGTTTTCGGTCTGATATGTTTCACGTTTCCAAACTTGAACGACACACAAAGTTTGTGTTTGGTTTAAGCACCAGTGAATCCGAATCTTTTATAAGTGCTGCTAGTGCTTCTTATCGTGAGGATGGATTTCTATTTCTTTCTGTCGAAAAAAATAATCAACGTGGTTTAAAGGTACAATGTGTACGATTTAGCCAAAATGGTGTCCATATTGGCAGCTGAATCGTTATACTGGTGTCCTTATTAGGTGGCTGGAAAATACAAATACTTGTGGGTCTGTTACATTTTAGGCGTGCGCAGAGCAGACCCCCTCTATAGAGGCCGGCATGTTTCACCACTGTGTTTTTGCAGCAGTGTAGAACGGACAAACCGTTCGAGGAAACCATTGGTTCTCCCACATGCTCATGGGGAAAGGGTGAGGTTCTGGGTACAACTCCAAAATTGAATTCCAATAGGTGTCACTAAATCCTATGGACCATTCTGTTAGTAAATGAAATTCATTCAATGTATCCAATCAATGAATTAATCAATCAAATTCATCTTTGGACTTGGCCACCCTTGGCCACCCCTGGCTCCGCCCCAGTTGAACATTCCTCTTGTGTCACCCTCTGACATAGACACAGAGGGGTGGACAGATTGATAGAAATGAACGACTGTAATACCTACTCAAATATATAGTAGTCAAGTGTGAAGTCAAGACTAAATGATATCATCAAAATGTCATAATTCTTTTGTTGTAATATCATGTTATCAAGCGTAACATCGGTTTAGCGACGTTTGTCCTCACTTGTCTCCCCCCTGTGCGATCCGGGCTGATGGTACGTTCCACTCATCATATGACCACTGACTCACACAATGAGCGCTGCACTTCTACAGACATACGGAAGTCTTCACATTTCACCCCTTTTTACGAGACTTTAACCACGAAGAAGTGTCAATATGAAGTGTGGGGGAACTGGCGCGGCTAATGAAGCCACCGAAGAAGTCCAGCAGATCTGCGACAGCGTAAGTGTTTGAAATAAGACCCATGTTATTGGTTTAAAAAACAAAACGAGTGAGTCACCGTTGGATGATGTTGTTTTGTTTACCTCGTGTTTCAGGTCAAAGCCTCTGCTCAGCACCAAACGGCCAAAGACTTCGAGGTGTTCAAGGCCCTGTCATTTAAAACACAGATGGTGGCTGGGACCAACTTCTTCATCAAGGTGTGTATTGATGACGTCACACAGTCAGGTCCGGGCGACCCTTTCATTATTGATCCACACAGTATGGGTGATCCTTGATGTGATCTGTGTCCCCCCAGGAATTGATCAAGTAGTTCTATCGTATTCTAGCACCCCAAAAAAATTATGGGATGTGCCTCTACATCCCATAATTTTCCACACACCTTTGTACCTTCAATTACTCGTTGTTCCAGCCTCTCTGGTTTGCAGGAGCCTTAGATGATCTCGTGTGGGACAGTGATTCAATCAATTGTCTATTACCAGGACAGATTTGCTACATTTTGAATGATTAACTTTATTGACACTTTATTTTGACAATCACTTGATAAAGATAATGAATCAAAGATCTGCACTTTAAAGATACACAATGTAAAAGTAAGTTGAAATGATTTCCATCAGCTGTCATCGAATATAAAAGTATGATACTAATGTCTTCGTTAGTGTTCGATCACCTGATGTGTGACAATCTGTTGCCACGACGAGTCTTTCATGTTCATACTGTACATCAAGGGGCGGGGCCCTGTTTTTACATTAGCCCCGAATGTACAAAGTAAAGCCCTTTGACTTTCAATGAAGTGATGGCCGGCGTAGGTTCTCAGGTAACACTCTGGGAATGAGTCAGACAACACGCCGTCACTGACTCACACAGATAATCATGGTACCGTGGAACCTGGTGTTTGTCTCGGCAGAATGAAAAACTCTCTGTTGTACTTCCTCTCAGGTCCATGTAGGAGGAGATGAGCATCTTCACCTCCGTGTTTTCAAAGGTCTGCCATACACAGGGGGAGAACTGACGCTGTCCAGCCTGCAGCAGGATAAACGTCACGACGATCCCATCGAGTACTTTTAAACTGAACGCAGCCTCCTGTCATTGCCACAGTATTGATGGTATCACATCCTTGGCCTTTTGTATATTATCCATCACCATGTAGTGACATACTGTACTGGATAAGTCATTGGACCATCTTTTTATACATGTCCAAATAAAAGAGACAATTTCAACTAAGTGGATTTGTTGTGCATCTGTTATTTTAAGAACATTTCCATTGTCAGAAGTGCACTAAAAAGTCATTATACTGATGTTTATAAGAGTGTGTTATCACTTGACTATATGAATAGTTCATTTTTAACTTTAGAATGAGGCTTTTAATAAGTTCGTCAGGAGCGGGTCCTCTCTACAGAGGCCGCCATGTTGCATCAGTATCTTTCCACAGTATCACACCGGGTGGACACAGTAAACTCTGTGGGAGTTTTCATTATATCTAAAGGTTGTTACAGGTTTCCCTCTTCATGCATGGAGGGAGAGGGTCTGGTGAAGGAGGTTCAGCTGCAACATGCAACTTCACCACCAGGGGCCATTGACTCATGCACACGGACCCTTTGTTTCAGTGCTGCTCTGTCTTTAGCAAACTAGCAGCTTTGTTTGCAAAGTTTTATACAAATGAACCCGTGAGTCTGAAATTCAAATATCTGACATTGTTAGAATAAAGACTCTGCTGGTGACACTTTCCATTTCAGTTTATTCATTGATTCGTGGATCACCATGACACACAGTCCCCTCTGAGGCGTCCTGACTATTTGCCTCATGCTTTTCTGTGCGTGTGTCGCAGCGCACGCGCTCTGTAAATGCGCCGGAAACACTTTACCGTTGTGTATTTACAGATAAAACTGCAGCGGCAGTGATTGTGTATTTAGCTTCCACGGAAATGTGATCTTGTCACAGAGATCAAAAAGGGAGATTGAGAACTCTCATAAACTATGTATCAGACTGACCCCCGTCAATATAATCTGGTTAGAAAAAGGAGTGTGGAGTGGATTTCAAACATTGCTGGTGCTTGGAAGCTCCACAGACTGACACAGACTCAAACTGCAGCTCCAACAATGAAACTCAGTGGAGACTTTCATGAACATCTGTGTTATTGACAACAGAGTTTTTTTCCCTTCATTATAACAAGAACATATTCTTATTTCCCAGTTGCCTGCTTGTTCCTCTTTCAGTGCATCACTCAGCGTTTCAAGTCCCTGGTGAGAGTCACTCGACTAAGCCAAAGAAAAACCTGTGCTTCAGGTTGTTGTCCTAACAATCCTAACATGGACCAGAGTATAACGCCCTGTCAGCTAAACATGTTGAAACACTGCACATCGTCATCAAACCGCAGGTGTGTCAGACCCACCACACTGTTGACAACCAGTCATGTGTGTCTGCTGACTGATGTTCCTCTTTGTTCTGCTGCTCAGAGTTCAGATTGATTTTTTCTGACCAACTGTAAATCAAACCCTTTGTATTGTGTAGTAACGAGCTTATCTTATTTCTTCAAGATGCAGTATGTAGGCTGTAGTGTAGTGTAGTGGTGAGGTTGTTGAAAGTCAGAGAGTGTTTGATATGTTCATTGTGGGCGACTGTAGAAACGTGGTGGTTCCACGCTGCAGCCGTAAAGACACAAAGAGCAGATTCCAAACCATAATGACAACAGTAACATCATACAAGGTTTGGGTGATTAGACACCAGTGGAAAAACATTAAGGATTATTTCAGACTCTGATAAAAGTCATTTCATGTAAATCTGACTCATTGTACCATTAAGTTAGAATTTATTCAGATTTACTCACTTATTTCAGCATTTATGACTTGAGATATTTTCTAAAAGTAAAGCAACTAAAAAGTTCCAGTGATATAATTTAGATCAACTTCACATAACTTTTCTTCCTTCCTTTTCCTTCACATAACCTTCTTCCTAGTTGCAGGCTGAAATCAGATGTTCCTCTTTTCCTTTGGCTCCTTCCAGTGAACAGTAAGGAAACTTTGACCGCCCTCTGGTGGCTGAGTGCAGTACAGGTCTACAATGAGGATACATGAAGAGACATTAATCTACTTTTCAGTGTTTTCATTTTTTTTTTTTTTACATTCAT